>JADRCO010000017.1:0-74809 GCA_021464525.1 Rhizophagus sp. LPA8_4_AMF | reverse complement strand
CGGAGTACTATTATTTTGTTCTATACCCGACATGATTAAATAACGAATAATATTTTTTTTATTGGAAACTAGTTTTTAAATATTTTATCAGGATCATCATTTTTATGTTTATCAATAAAGTTTATTGGTTATATTTTTTCTTGGCATTTTAAACTATAAATATGTTATTCGATTTCCATGTATGTTCCATGTGTGTGGTAGATCAATTTACTGGATTTGTACTACACTACAAATACAATAATCAATCTTCTTCCATTCTATCGCCGCTATGATCTTCAGTGTTTTCATCCTCGTGATCTCTGTGTCGCCTATTCGCTTGTTCCTGAATGGCACGGAGGAATGCTTCGACGCCTGAATATAAATAAACATTAATCATGGCGGTTATTTATTTATTTCCATTTAATCCAAGAAATCTTACCATTGCCGGCTGATGGATCTAAACCTAATTGAGACAGCAAAGGTCCTAATTGGCCAGATTGCAAAGCGATGCTTAAAGACTGTAATGCCTACACGTCACATAGAAAATAGTAAATAAAGTAATGACGTAATTCTTATTTGGAATATTAAAGAATTACCTGAGCAAACTGTGGACTTTGAATAACAGCGGCTAATTCTTCAGGTGATCTTTCAATGTTGGCAGGCAGGTGAGGAAATAAAGCTAATATCCAATCAAAATATGTATAAACTAAATTTATATTTAAAAAAATGAAAAATTTTCTTCATACCCGAAGCTATCTCTGGGTTATTTAATAAGGGTCCAATGGCACTGGGCGTGAGAACATCAACTAGGCTTACATCTATGTCAATAAAAAGGAATAAAAAATATATTTTTTTTTTTTAAAAAAAAAAAGAATTTCTTTTTTCAAAATCCGAATAAGAATAATCTTTACCAGGTTGTCTTGTTCCCTCTATTAAAGGTAAGAAAATATATTTTAATTTTCGAAAATCATACTAAATTTCCTAACCTTTTATTTCAATATAAGTACCTGGAACCTGTATACCAGACAAAATATTTCTCAAATTACCCAATTGTTCAGAAGTAAAACCGAGATTTGAATCTGTAGTTTGTGCTCCAGAACCAGCCTCTGATGTTGCAGCTGTTGCAGATTGTGGCTCTGCAGGAGTAGTTGATGTGAAAGGAGGTCCACTTATAATATAATTATTATTAATTAATATACAGTGCAAAAAAAAAATCCTGGAATTGATAATACTTACCCGAATCCTTGACCTTGAAGTAATTGCAATAATTGTTCTTGATCCATTCCGAATCCTGCTAAATCGTCCATGTTTTGAAAAGGGCTACCTAATTGACCCGCACTACTTTGTTGTTGTCTGCTTTCTGCTAATCCGGCTTGTGGATCATTAATTAATCGATTAACTTTTGCAACATTTTCTTCATCCTTTTCATCTTTCGCATCTTGCATCCAAAAAAATAGTTTACGGGAAGATGATTTAAAATTAAGTAAATACACGCGGCCAGTTGTACATTGTTCTACTCGAATAAATTCAGCTTCTTCGGGAAAGAGAATCAAATCCTAAATTAATTATTTGTTAATTAAAAACGAAATTCGTAGAATTAAATTTTTTTATTCTATATAATAATGTTCTTACATCTTCTACAACATTGTTTTTCCTATCTTTCCAATAGAAATGCATCAGTTGATCATCACCCTTTTCAATAAAAAAATTTTACATAGTTGTTAATATATATATATAAGTTTTTGTATAGTCAAACTAACAGAGAAAAAGAAAATAGTACCTGGTCCATATATACGAGCCTATAACGCGTGAAAAGAAAAAAACCGTGTTAACATGTTAACAATATTCATGCTAACACACAAACAGTTTACGTCTCACCCTTTTCTTTCGTCAGCTTTCAACCAATTTGTATTTCCATCTCGTTTAAGTTTCCCGGCTTTGAATTCGACGGGATATTTTCTTCGAGGTACAGGTGTAGGGAAAAGAGAGGTGGCCATATTCGGTTTTATTAATAAAATAGAATAAAAAATTCGGTCAATTATTTAACTTCGAAAAATTCCACGTGATGATCGTGAAATTCGGTGACTCAATCGTATTACAGAATTTAATATTATATATTTTTTTTATATATATAAACTTATTCCAATAGGTGATTTAAGTTAAATATCATTTTTTAAATTTTCTGATTATATATCTATTGTTTTTTTTATTAAGGCATCTATTGTATCTATTCTATTCACTTCAGTTAAATCTATGTTGATATTGCCGACACATGCTGCAATTAATCCTTCAAATAATATGTTCCATTTCTATTTTTAAACTTAGTAATTTATTGATTTACGAACATATTCTGATTTTTAGTTATTTTCAATTGCATATCCACATCTTCTGGTACAACTAATTAGTTCGCACAAATTATTAAAAATATATATATTATAACTCTCTAGTGTAAGTTTATATCGCCGTGACACAATTGTAGAATCGTGACTTGTCATATATTTCCATTGTTCTAATCAATGGTGTAAGTAAAAATAGTTTATGACAAATGTAAAAAAATATACTTAAATTTTGTAATTGATATTGACTTTGAAAAAATTTTAGGTAATACTCTTAACTTCTGTTGCTATCGGATCATACATCTAGCTCCGCTTACTTTATTCCATTCAATTTGACTCATTTACCCACATCAACTCCATCAGCTAATTATTAAAATTTTTTCTTTTTATTATTATTCTTGAAAAAAATAGTTTTCTATAAGTACACAAATGTGTATGTACTTTATTTTTCTAACAATTTCTTATTATGTTTCGAAATAAAAAGAAAGAGTAAAATAATCATTTTTTTGCTACATAAACACAATTAAAAAAAAATATTTATAAAAAATGGTAAATTGTTTTACGCACCATTTCAAATTTACATATCCCCCGATTTCACATAAAAAAATGTTCTTGATTTTCAAACTTCAAATTTCGAAATTCCAATTTTGTAAAATAATAACTACTAATAATATTATTTTCGACATTTTCGACTTGAATCGTGCATACCATGAACACCAAAAATTTTAGCAGCTATCATTTCTTCTATCCAATCAATATTTCCACAACCTACAACACGTTGCATGTTTTCTGTATTCTTTAGTTCATCCCATCTTGTCGTTAAAAATACCAAAGAAGCAGACTTCAGACATGTGTCACCCATTTGCCATCCCAACAACAGGATTTCATCCCAATTATCAGCATTTACATCTTCAGCGATTCGAATAGCAAGTAACTTTCCAAATGCTTCTAAACCAAGCATATCTGCTTTCATATAGGCAGCCTTAAAAGTATCTAATTCCAGATTCTCTTCTAATTTTCCTGTATAAAGATAATACATTACACACCTAAAAATTTCATAATCGATTTCCTTTATCGGAATTGTTTTATTCCGGCCTTCAACCCATTGTCCGCTTAACAAAGATTCAAAATATTTCGATTGTGACGCTAAAATTATACGATGTGCTCTAATTCTTGACCCACATGTAAAAGTAAATTCAACATCACAAAAACGTTCATCATCAAAATATCGAGGAATTTGAGCAGCTAAAGGGAATTCTACGTGAGGCACATCTAAAGAAGCTGCTAACAAAGCTGCATTTTCTTCGTTAGTGATACGAACTCTCACTATTAAATCAAATTTGCTTGTTGGATCTGGATAAACTTCTGATAATTTTAAAAATTGCCTTCGTCCAAACACTTGGTCAGATCCAAATCCAAATCTTGTCTTCGAAAATTTTTCATTTTTTAATAAAACAGGAGTTGGAGCAACAGCTGAACCTAACGACGTTGGAGATTCTAAACGATATACTTCAAATGCATACGTTCGTTCTCTTCCAGAAGAATTTCCATCTCTTTCATGATCTGTTGGAATAGCCTTCAAAAATAATCCCAAATAGTTATTATCATTTGGAGAAACTCCATTCGGATACATGCACATTCGCCATAAATAATCCGATGAATCTAATCCAACACCTTTCAGCTGAACTTGATTTGGTTCAGCAAAACTATCACTATAAAACCATCTTCCAGTCGGATATAGATCTGCTATCTCATGATAATCTTTAACCCTCCAAGTAAAAGTAAATTGGTCAGGTGTAGCTAACTTTACATTTTGATCGGGCTGCTCTGCTACTTGGCGACTTGGCTGAAAAAGCCATTTCATGCTCATATTGTCTTTATGTTTTTCGGGGTGATTTCGTAGGGGTGGAATTTTGGTAGTTTTATTGTTGGTAAATGAAAGTGTGATTTTCGCGAAGACGGTTGTGTGAATTTAAAAAGTATTATTTACTTCTAAAAAAACCCAGACCACGAAAAGTATATTCTTCGTTAAAAGCAAAAGAAAAAGAATCTTCAAAAGTAATTAGTATAATAAACCATACAGAAAAATACCTCCTCAAAAAGTCAGAAAGTCGGAATTCCTCAAATTTTTATTTGTATTTATTGACTATAAACAATAAAACGAGCATAGAGCAGTATTTAATTTTGAAATATGCTAAGATGAATATACGTTTTTAATTTTTTTGCATAAATATATTTGTGAACCCTTATAACATATACTGTGTACAAATTATATCGATCAACATACTGTATGTATCGATCAACAATTTAAAAACATTTTTTTCTTTAGTTATATCACGTGACTAATTTTCATATGTTAACATTTATAATCAATTAATTATAACAATATAAACAATATAAAAAAAAAGAAATTAAATAATAATAATAAAAAAAAAAATTTTACATTTATATGAAATAACCTTATTTTATGGTCTTGCATTCATGAACTTTTTTTAATATGATTTGAAAATCTCGCACACCGCTTAATAGATAATATTTTTAAGGAAATATTTTCCAAAAATTGATGCTCGCAAAGTGGCAAGCATCTTAAGGGGTTGATAGGTTGTCGGCAGAAGTGCTCTCGGATGGGACCTCATTGAGCGCTTTGCTCCCCCCTCGATAAGGACTGAAGAGGTAATTTGAGAATTTGGGGATAGTATTTATATTAATGAGGTTAGTTATGGGATTGTTATGATGATCTTTAAAAGGTCATAAGTTAAGGGTAACGAATTAAAATGTTTGAAGACAGCGAATCCAAATACAAATTCTTCTCAAATTCCATTGAAAGCCGTATTTGAAATTATTGAATCCACAAAATTTTTCTGAGTCCGGGCCATTTTTTCAATAGCTATTTCGTTAATAAGCTAAAGCTCGGTATATCGGACTGTTTTAATTAAAGAAACTAGAAATTAGGCTTGAATAGATTAAGAATTGTTGTAAATATAAGATTATGGGATACTGTATTACTACGATTTTACTGCGGAGGCGCAGGGAATTAACTTATGTATGTTCTTTTGTTTGATTTTGCCTAAAAGAGTGAAAATTTTAAACAATTCCTTCGAAGAAAAGAAAGAATTTTGTTCTTTAACACAATGAACATTCTAAAACAGGAAAATTTTCACAATTACGCAAATTTGTTTAAATATCGATTAGCATTTTTTTAAAAAAAACACAATACATACCTTTTTTTCTGAAAAAAAGTTAAAAGTCAAAGAGTAAAATTGAAGAAAAATGGCAATTTCTAATCACGATAAAGCTGAAACGGATCAAGCGTTTTCACCCACTTTTTCGACATCAAATATGAACTTTTCACTTGAAAACAATTCAAAAAGTACTAATGAAATTCATGAAAAAGTACCAATCGTTCCAATAACTGAAAAACAAAATGAGAATGCAAACGCATGGTACTCAAAATTTGATACTGCCTGGTATTTTTCAACTGCAAATGACAGTAAGCCCGTTATCAGAGTCCTTGAAAAAAAAGTGATTGATTCAGAAAGATCAAAAACAAACAAGGTTTCTAAACTTGAGCAAACCGATGTCGAAATAAAAAATAAAATGAATATGAAAACAAAATTAAATGTACCACCAAAAGAGCCGAAACGATTCAAACGATCTAAACGAGGACGGTATTTATTTTCTAATGACGTTAATGACGAATTTCAGAGTCAAGATGATATTATTCCCAATAAAGAAAGAGAAAATAATACACAGATTATTATTCGTAAGGGGACTCCTATTACCATTCGTACAAGGTCGCCTAACATTCCAGGTGATTCAAGTTCTGAAAATATATTTCATATTCCAATATATTATGAAAGTCATCACTTGAATCCTAAAAAATTCTGGTCATGGAAAAAACCTATTCCATTTCAGAATGTTGAAAATAATGTGAACTTTGATGATTTATTTATAGATCAAAAAGATTATGAGATATCAAAATTTACACAATGTACTTTATTATTTATTTTATTCATTCAATTTATTATGTTATTACGCAGTGAGATATATAGCCTTGCTATAGTGGTTTTAATCGTAATTTGGCTCATTCTATTCTATTTTGTATTTTGTAGTTCGTAGCTGTTTCGAAGTTAAATCAGTTAAGATTGTTTAATAATTAAAATCATAATGAGTGATTTTTATAGATGATATAGGATTTCATAAATTATTCTGTTTTGATTATACCAGATACTGTTTGACCTTTAATAAAATTGTAAAGTTGCAGGTACGACAAACATTAATCATGTGATAAATTGATTTTATATGTGATCCGCAGCTGTTTGATTCGTTTGATTCGGTTAAGCATGACTTCAACGTTGGAAAGCGGAAAGCAAAAACGTAAAACTAAAGTCTTCAATAATGACGCGAAAGTTCAGCGGTATTCTACCCGGAAGAAGCCAAATAAATTAACAACAAAACAGAAACTGATTAGGCAAAATCTCGAAAATCGTAAAAAATTTGATCAATTATGCTTAGTCTGGCAAGAAAAGTTATTCGAAACTGTAGACATAGATGTTTTGCGCGAATCAGTATTTATTCCTTTATTCTTTAAATAAATGTTAAATTTGTAGAATATTGTTCTGAATTTTTATATTATTTATAGGCAAAGTATTTGTCACCGCAACATTATTTTGAAATCGTTGAAGAAAGAAATGCAGACAACTTGTGTGGGTACCCGATTTGTAATAACAATCGTCAAGTATATAAGTTTTATCGCTTTCTCTATTTAATTTCTTCATTTTGAACATACGAAAAAGTGACAAATTGATTCGTTGGTGTGTGTATATATATATATTTTAACTTAGAAAATTCAAGGGCAATTTCGAATCTCTAACCGATCAAGAAAAATCTATGATATCACCGAGTTAAAATGTTATTGCTCAACTATTTGTTTTACATCGTCCAAGTTTTTTGCGACACAATTATCCGAGGAACCTGTGTATATGAGAAATTTGGAAAATTGGAAATCAGTTAATGTTATACCGTTGGGTGTAGATATAAGGTAAGAAAATTATAGCTTTTTTTTATGTTTATATATTTTATTAATTTATAAGATTTTCTTTGTAGGGAAATCATTAAAACCGAAAATTCTGGTAGTAAATCGCGTAATATTGAGGATAGTCGATCAAATTATGTTAAGGAGATGTTAGCTAATCTTCCTCCCGCTCCTCCCGGATTATCTATAAAGGAAAAGGACGATAATGAAATTGAAGTACCATCCGTACCAACTTCAACTATCGATGCTAATGCACATGATGCTATTGAGGGATTTCGTATAGATTTTCAGAAATTGTCGATTTCAGATAGTAATGATAGTAATAACAAGTCTACAACATTAGTATTATCAAAGGAAAAGCAAGTTACTAAGGATGATATACCAAAAACTGATGAGGAGGCCTATGAAATGGCAATGTCATTAGCAAATTCCATGTTTCGCAATGGAAAATTTCATTACAAAGATAATGAAGAGAATGAAAATGATCCTGTTGATTTATTATCAAAATCAACTTCAGTAAAGAAAAGTGATTCGGTTGAAAAAAATAAAAAGTTGGTTAAACAGTTTCAACCAACTTCTATTGAATTTAAAGATCCTTTAGATGATTATTCATCTAAAAGTTCGCGGCCAGTTAATGATACCAATGCAGCACTACAGCCACCACGTGAAAAAGAAGCTCATAAAAAGAAAAGGATTGTGTTGCAAATGTCATTATTTGGAAAAATATGGACGGCATTGGATAGAATGTCCACGCCAAATACAAGGCAATATTTTAAGAGTATAGATAATGGACAATTCAAAAAAGGGAATGACTCGGCAATGCGGCGCATGCCTAAAACGGACGACGAGAATATGTTAATGAGAATTCAAATTTTTTCCGAAAAAATAATTGAATGGTTTGTAATCGAAAATTTCAAAATGCTAAATTTCAAAATGTTATAAGTAGTATTTTATCCAGCCTAATTTAACTTTATCATCAGTTTTCATATTCTTAGAAAACCTCTTTCCATTACTACCAGCATAGAACGTGAACTTATTGATTTAATGTGTACCTTTACATTTGACACTGCAACCGTTGTACTTAATGATTTAGAGAACAATGTGCTATGTATGGTATTTTTATACGCGTAAGTAAAGAAGTTATGTTTCATTATAATCAGTAATGTTTCCGAATAAGATTTAATTCCTACATTAATAAAATGTTTTAGGTTATCAATGGATATCCCTGAATTGCATAGAAATATCTTTCACGAAAATTCACCAGACGCAGAATGTCAATTTAAAACTATACTTGAAAGCATGAATCTTACGATGGAAGAATTAAATGCATTTGTAAGAGTGCTTCGTGTTGGTCCAGTCTAGTCTAAGTCACTTTAATTATAATAATTAAATAGTTGTTTATTTGTATTTGTTTCCACTTACTAGTCAAATTAAGAATTACTTTGATGAGTAAAAATCATAACAAAATTAGATTTGTAATTTACTATAATAAAAACTTTTTCAATTCTTTTTATTTTATTTTATTTTTTTTTTGCAAATATACTCGCAATAATCAAAACATTGGAAAATTAATTGATTTCATTGCAACTTCAACGACTTGATTCCAGCTAGCTTCTTCAGATTCTTGAGTGATAATAAATTCTGTTATTTTTTGAATCAGTTCATTAGTTTGCATAATTTTATCGTGCTTTCCTTTTAAAGAAGTTTCAATTTCAACAACTCCGCCAGAATTTTTGATATGTTCAAAATAATTATTTGATTGATCAATATCAACGAGTTCATCATCCAAACTATGAATTATCAGATAACGAGGAATCTTTGTATTAAATGAAATATATTGTGGTGAAACAGATTTAAGAATATTTTTATCGTTACCAAAAGCTGGTTCAACAAATTCAATGTATTCAGGATAAGATTCTAATAAGTTTATAAGATCATAAATTCCTTCTACACCAATAACACCACGAATTTTTCCTAATAAATTAGGATCGTAAGAATTAAGATATTCTGGATTAAGCACAAGTTGACCGGAAATAAAAGCTCCTGCGCTATTACCAACAAGATATATTCTATCATCAAGATACCCATATTCTTTTGCGTATGAAGATACCCAATAAATAGCCGCTGCAACATCTTGTACGTGCAAAGGATTTTTTATTTCAGGTGTATCGGTTGTTGTAAGTCTATAATTTACTATTGCAACAGCGTAATAAAGTGATAGTTTTCGACCAAGTTCCGTAAATTCATTCTTATCGCCAGAACGCCAAGCTCCTCCATGTATAATAACTACAACAGGAGGATAACATTCTATTTCAGTTGATGTTGAAGGCGGAGGAAGATATAAATCAAGTTTTTGTAATGGATGCTCTGTAGAAGTATAAGGCAGTTCCTTATGAACTATCAAAGATTTATTAATCGACATGCTGGTAATCGAATGCCAAAAAATGCAAAGGATCAACAATTTGTTTTTATTTGTACGCAAAGGTTTCACAAAGGTTCACGATCTAATAATTTTGCTCTAAGTTTTGGCAGAATTAAATACAATTTTTGAGATTATTCTGTCCAGTTTCAGAATTTGGGATTTTGGCATTTTGAACAGTTAATAAGGGGGCAGTTTTTCTTTTATCGTATTAGGATGCCAACTTCGAGTTGACACATACCATCAATATAGCATTGGCGCGATTTTAATTTTAAAACCCAATATAATCATAGATTTAAGAAGTCATTTAAAAAAAATTTACAATGAAATATAACGTATTTTGTCAAGAATCTACTCTTCTTTCAATAACATCTATTGCTTCTTTAGGTGTTAAATGATATACTCCAAAATTCTCTAACATTTTAGGAATCGCTATAGGTTCTAATTCATCATCAGATAACATGGAGATTACTTGAGATAATGTCCTTTGTTGTGACTTGTCATCAGACTTACTCTCTATTTTGGAATGATTTGCAGGAAGAGTAAGTAAAATACAAGCGTCTTTCAACCTAATAGAAATAAAAAAAAAAATTCTTTAGATAAATTTTACGAAGTTTCAACATAGAGTTAATCTTGTAATATACCTTCTAAAATAATTTTCAGGTTTACGAATCCATCTTTTTCCAATAGTAAATAATCCTTTTTCCATATCAACTTCAAACTGACATCCACCCATTTCAGAGAAGTGTTTTTTCATCAAGATACGATCCCATAAATAATCTTCCAATTCTTTTGATACATCCTTATATATATGTTTAAATATACGATCAGGCAAATTATTAGACAAGAATGTAAGAGAATGCGCAAGATCTGATAATGGTGTATATAGCTCTGGTGATAATTCAATGGTTGATCGAGATGTAGTATCCTTTGATTGATTATTCAATTTAGGTATTTGTTGGTGTGTAAAATCATTATTGTATATATCGGACCTTGACCAATTATTTCTATTGTAAATTAAAAGTATTTAGAACATGAAATAATGAAACAGATACAAATATAAATATATTATACATACTTTTTGACATATGCTTTCAATCCATTAAAAAATTCTCGGGAAACGTTTTTTACTATTAATGACTGAATTCGCTCACAAACATTATCAAATAATTCAGCTGGGTCATCGAAAACCGTTCCTTCATCGACAGTAATTGCTCCGTCTTCGTTTACCGAAGACATAACTTGACCTTGTTCTGTGGAACTAATAGATGATGTTGGAGATGGTAAAGGTGACGCGCCCGTATTATGTGCGGCCGCGCCTATATTGCCCGTATTGCTTGTATTGCGTGCAGCACGAACGGTAACTTCATGCCAAAGTTCAAGAAAAAACTACATTTTAAAAATTAAAAATAAGGAATTTATATAATTAACATAAGAAATTTATAAGGTAACAAACAACAATAATAATAAAATTCTGGATTTATAATATTTACCGAATCCTCACCCCATTCTTTGATTGTTCGACTGATAAAACCTGCACTACTTAGCCATCGACATAACCTTTTCAATCCTTCAACTCCCGTGATGTCTGTAGTTGCAACATTCGGAACAGCCCTTACAATTGAATAACTCAAATTTCCAAAAGAGTCAACAGCAGAATCAATTCTTTTAGAATAGGCAACTAATAATTCAGCTTGTATGGCAATTAGAAAACGAATCCGATTATGAAACAAGGGCAATAGTTTATAACGACCTAATGAACAATATGTTACCAACAAAAAATTTCACTGCATAAACTCAAAAGGAAACATTATTAATGATACTGACTAGTTACAAGCTCTAAAAGATTAATTAATTTTGCTGCCGATTTAGTTGGCTTATATTCGTCATCAGGAAATTCTTCATCAACCATTTCCCATACATCTTCTGAATGCATAATTTCATTATAACGTGCCTCCGCAACTTTTTTTTTTTTTAAAAAAAAAATTTAGTCACATACGTATGATTTTGACATCAAAACACTTATATACATACAGGCTTTTTCAACCTTTAACCATGCTTTAAACCATTCTTTCTTCCCAGTAAACACCTCAACACATCCCCCCCATTCATCTTGTCCAGGGGGAGTATACATATGCAATTCACGTAAAGTTTGGTCAAATTGTAATGTTTCGAACACTGTGTGTGAAAATATTTGCGGAGAATTCAATAATGTTGGTACACTGTTATTTAATTTTCTGGTGACAGCTACAAGCAGACATCGGATAAATTCATTCTTAAATAACAAATTATCAAATTAGTTGGAATTATTTATAAATGAAATAAAAAAGGAAATTTCAAATGTACTTTGGCGTGATATTTCTCAAAACCTGCATCATCAACGATAGCCTGCACTGCACCAGTTAAGAATGGCGAATGTTCGCGTATAGTAGTGATAACATGACTAAAATACCACTCGGGCTAAATTTATTTTGTAAAACAAATTAAGTGATTCCAGATTGACAATATATTTGTGCTGTATTTATTTACCTTATCAATTCTATTGGTAGGTCTTTTGGAATCAAAATGATACCTAAACCGGACTATCAAAGGCTCAACCATTATCTGCATTGGCAAGAGTGGCGGAAGAGGTACATTATCTTCCTTGGAATTTTTAGATTCTAAAGGTTTTGACACTTCTTCAGCGTCAGCTGGTCGTTGTAATAACAATAATTCAGTAAATGCCTTTCTAAATGCAGAAAATTTATCAGTCGTATTAGGTGGGTAAGGAACTTTAATTGGCGTTGGCCAATTAAATGCATCGAGTGTCTGTTTAAATTTTCTAAAGTGAATAATACGTTATTAATAATAATAATAAATTAGAAGTAAAAAAATGCATAAATATAGTTAACTTTGTTAATCTATTTTTCATATCTTCCCATAACGTGTCAACGCATTGTTGTAAATATGTATCTAAATGACTAACTGCATGACCTGCTTCCTTACTATTAGATTTGATATTACGCGCTAGATGTGCAAGTTGTGTGTATGGTACAAGAGATTTTTGTGGCGACTTTTCAATTAATTGCTTTGCTTTTGTACTATAAAATATAATAATTTTATCAATAATAATTTATAACGATTAAGATCTTGATCTAATGTATAAAAACCTCAATTCATCTGCAACCACTAAAACTTTGAGGTATTGTTTAGATCTTTCCAAACTATCAACTTGTTGCTGTAATTTAACCAATTTTTTCATTAGCGTTTCGTTCTCTGAACCTTCTATCGGCTTTTCAGAAACTACAATATTACAATGATCCGCTAACGCATCTTCTAATTCCATTCGCGTAGCTTGTAAATTTTCAAGTTCATTAACTGTAACATTAAAAGAATCAAGTGCTTGCTGAAGTACTTTTGAAGTTTTTGCTTGCGTTTGAATGCGCTAAAGTTATAAAATTGAAGCCATAATCAATAATTTGAATAAAATAACTTTTGTTCGACTGCTTGATCCCTAATAACCTTTTCGTTCAGAGATTGTTCGTTTTCTTTCAGCTCAACCAAAGTTGAGTTCAAATTCTCTAGATCTTCTAACTCTCTAAAATGTGAATTAAGAAAATCAACGACATGATTTTCCGTTGCGATTTCGTCGAGATCTCTTATAAGAACTTCGGGATCGTAAGAATCAGTAGGAGGCATTTGTATTATGTAAAAGTTAGAATTGATCGCTTAATATTTAAAATTAAAAACAACCACGGAATTTAACGGGAAACTTCTGGATTATATTGTATCGATCGTCAACGACGGTTTTTGTACAACTAAAATTAACATATGATCGCAATCGGTTTCCTTTAAGCTACTAATTTACTTGGCGCGTCTTAGTTCTTTAAAAGACACTCAAATCGAGCAGAGATCTGATGTCGACAACATTAGCACACCCTAAACGAACCTCAATTTCACACCGACGCGAAAAATCGGTTCCACATGAGGTTAAGGAAACTTTAGATGCAGTTGTAACTGAAACTCAAGATGGAGATCGCTGTTTAAACAACTATGTTTTAAATGAAGTAATTGGACATGGCGCTTTCGGTACAGTGATTTTAGCTTATGATAAAAATACTAAAACGAAATATGTAGGTTTATGTTGTAATTTACACTATTTTAAACTGAAGGAAGTATAAGAATTCGATGCAGTTTAAGTGAATTTAATATTGAAATTCTAATGTTATCACATGAAGCTGTAAAAAAATATATTTACACTCCGTTAACCATTTATTAAATAATAAATATAGAAAAAATACGAACGAATTATTCTTCATTACAAATTATTATTTAAAATTTATTTATTTTTATTATAATTCGTTTATAGGCTATCAAAGAATTCAGCAAATCACGTCTTCGTAAAAGAGACAAAGCAAATTACTTTCGTCGTCCACGTGGCGGATTGCGAGGAGCTCGAGGTCGAGGAGGGGTATCGGGAAGCAACACAACCAATCATATAACGGATCCACTACATTTAATTCGTGGTGAAGTTGCTGTCTTAAAAAAGTTGAATCATGTTAATGTGGTAAAATTATTCGAAGTATTGGATGATCCAAGTAATGATTCTCTTTATATGGGTAAATGTTTATTAAAATTTCTAGTATAAAATTTATAAGATAACCGACTTACAATGTTTTTATTTCTTAGTGTTTGAAATGTGTGAGAATGGTGTCCTTATGGATATTAATGTTAATAAGAAAACAACTCCATTTCCCGAGGATAAAATGAGGCTTTATTTTAGAGAAATGATACTCGGATTTGAATATTGTAAATATAACTTCGTGGTTTATCTTTTTAAAAAGTTATTTAAATTATTAAATAAATCTTTAAAACAAATTAGTGCATAATAATGGAATTGTTCACCGTGGTAAATATGAGTAATTTGCTTTATTTAACATTATTGTTTCTATTGTGTAATGTTTGAAATTATTTACTATTTAAATTTCTTTATTTAGATATTAAGCCAGACAATCTTTTATTATCAAAAGATGGATTACTTAAAATTGTAGATTTCGGTGTGTCTGAAATGTTTGTCAAGGGAAATGATAAAATGAAGAAATCTGCCGGTAGCCCGGCCTTCATGGCACCGGTAAATTATATATATGTTATTTACAATTTATAGAAATGTTTCATATCTAATAATAGTGTAATTTCTTATTTTACGATAGGAACTTTGTGTAGGTGAGATATAATAAATAATATTTGAATTAAATATATTCTTTATTTAATCTATAAATTTATTATGTAGCTCATCATGGTGAAATATCTGGACAAGCTGCAGACATCTGGTCTATGGGAGTGACTTTGTATTGTCTTACCTTTGGGTGTTTGCCTTTCGAGAAGGATAACTTGCTTGACTTATATGAATCAATAAAAAACGACGAGTAAGCTTTATTTATTACGAAAGAATTCACTTTATAATAACTAATTATACTTACTCGCGTCACGAATAGATTTAATATCCCAGAAGGAACAGATCCCGATTTAGAAGATCTTTTTCATAAGGTTCTCGAGAAAGATCCAGCGAAAAGGATTACAATGCAAGAGCTTCGTGTGCGTTTACTTTAAATTACAGAAACAAAATCTATATATATATGCTTTATTTATTTTGTTTACATATAGGTACATCCGTGGGTAACTGAGAAGGGAGCTGATCAACTCATATCTACCGAAGTAAATTGTACCGATATGGTTACTGATATTACAGAAGAGGAATTGAGATCTGCCATCAAAACAATTAGTATGGGTACTGCCATTGCCGTGGTATGATTATTTGAATTCAATTTCAAAAAAATTTTTTTAAACAAAGTAATTAATTTATCAAACTTATTTAAATCCTTAAGATTGTTGCTGGTAATAAATGGAGGAGAATTTCCAAATCACATCAACATATGTCATCAGCGGATTTGGAAAAATTCAAAGCAATGGGTATTGCCGATGAAATAAATAAAAAAAATAACGAAGATAATGAAGAAAATAGTGAAAAAAATAATGAAGAAAATAACGATGAAAGGAATAATATTGATAGAAACGAAGTTACAGTTGCTACAGAATAACCTAAAAATTAAATTTTTATTATTCAAGACAAAACATGTCGAGCTTCAAAAATTTTTCTTTGAATATAGGGATATTTAGTAGTAATACAAGAATACTTTATTATATATTTATTTAATTATACATGGTCCATATTTTTCTTCAAAGTGTTTTTTTTTATTAGTTTGAGTTAATTTTCCACGTTAAAGTTTTTCCAGCCCAGAATGGAATAACGATCCCGGATTTTTCTTTCTGTGTATTACCAAATAGGTACGCGTTTGGAACCAACCAATTTTCATTGATTAGTTTAATCTCACGACATTTCTTCTCTTTGATATTATAAAATTTTTTGCCATTCTCACATGCAAACGATTTAAGCATATGAAGCGCGTTAAATGAATCAAAAATTGTAGCAAGATATGGAAGAGCTAAAGGAGTAGTAAACACACCAGCACATGATTGAGCACATTCTTTAAGATGTGCAGGATGTGGAGCAGAATCTGTTCCCAAGAAAAATCGTGGATGTCCTACAAAAAATTGCATTTGCTTAATATATTGTTCGTCATATAAATAAAATATACGAACATAGTACTTACCTTCAAGAATTACGTCACGTAAAGCTTGTCGATCATGCGGAAATTTTGCAACAGGTTTACAAAAATTATGACACTGTCCTGCCCAATCATCTACAGTAAGTTGTAAATGATGAATAGTTATAGTACAGCCAACAGTATCTCCAAGCGATTTTACCTATAAAAATCACTTATTTAAGATAAAAAAGATTAAATTTAAAAAACTATCGAACTATTTTTTTACCGTTTCGATCGCCGCTTTTGTTGTAGCGTGCTCCAAAACGATTTTTAATCTCGGAAAATCTTCATGTAATTGTTTTAAGTGTATTAAAAATTTTTCTTCTGCATTCATTACGCAAATATCCTAAAAACCTCAAATTTTGGTAATGTAGGATGAATTAAACGTAAAAATGTAATTAACAAAAAGCTAACCTGTTCTATATCACTTGGAATTTCGCCGTGAAGATTTAATATCATTCCAACTTCTTCCATAGCTTTAAAAACCGGATAATAAACTTTATATGACTCTATACCTGAATCAGAATTCGTAGTTACTCCTCTTGGATATGATTTAACACCAACGATTCCAGCCTCTTTTGCCTTTCTAATTTCTTCAGGTGTCAAATCAGAGTTGAGATACAGACTCATAAGAAAAGTTACGTTTGGTTCTAACTTTTCTAATTTATCTTTATAATCGAGAGCTTGTTTCGTAGAAGTGATGGGTGGTTTAAGATTTGGCTATAAGAAATTAAACGTTAGACGGTCTTTAACGGTAGAACGAAGAAACCACGTTTATAATACCATGACGTAACATAAAGAGACACCTCCTTCCGCAATTCGAGGAACTACCATGTTCATTAAATCATCTTGACGAAGATGAATGTGAAAATCACTTGCTGAAGGAAGAATTACGGTTTTTTTATTTGTCTCCGGATGGTTACTGTTTGACATTTTGCTCAAGAGGTTTACGGACGCCATCACTTTTTTATTGAACTTGATTGTGTATCATTTCACGACATAATCAGAATATAAATGGGAAATATGCAATTTATCAAGATTCAAGAACAATCTGATTATAAAGATGGATACTTTTTAGCGAAAAATATGACATACGAATAAAAATCAAAAAAAAATTTTCCAGTTACGGCTTGCAGTAATAAATCTCCTCTAAGTTTGGATGTTGACATGTTAAATCAGATGATTCCAGCCGTTTAAAAAGAATTTGTGTATGTTAACAAAATGAACATATAACGAAATATACTTGTTACAATTTGAAGATAACGGACCAGACTGCATCATCTGGCTCTCACTCAGCCTGGGTCATCCTGCAGATAAAATTGCTAGTGAAGTTGCAACTATGAAGTATGTCACTCAAAATACTAGCATCAGAGTTCCAGAAGTGTATGATTGGAATAACGAAGCACAGAATGACATAAAAATTCCGTATATTCTGATAGAATACCTACCTAGAACACAGTTACGGGACAAATTGAGCGTTAAACAGAAAAGGAGTGTTTTAAGTCAAATGGTTAATTGTTGTCGATGTATTTACAAAAAATCACCAATTCGGTAAGGTCCTGTATGACTTTTTAAACTTCCTTAAAGGAACTGTTCAATATTTGTTTTGTAAACTCTCCAGGCATATAAGATTGGCCCTATCGTGAGCCAAATATGTTACATTGAAGGAAGGAATAATATTCCCGACGTTCTCAACTACACCGGTCCTTTTGGAAGCAAACGAGAGTGGTTTTGTACCTTAATCCGTAAAGAAAAGCAATTTTTTACAATTTATGGTGTAAAAGAACTTGTCGAGGAATTTAAATTATGTGAGACAGAGACAGATGCAAAAAAGCGATTGGAAGAGGTAGAAAAAAAAATTAGACTTTCTTCAATCCAAACTACCAGAAGAAAACCCTTTTGACGACATGATAGTTAAACCGCCATTTGGTCTCATGCAAAATATACTAGTTGATGATAATTTCAATATTATAAGCACCATTGACTAGGAGTTTTCATGTACAGGAACCCTCTGGGATATTTGCAAGTATCCTCTTTGGATACGAGAACCGCGATATCCGAGAGGATACATACCTCGTAATGATGTAGAAGTGGAGAAGAATCGGAAAATGAAAGAGCTAAGAGATTATTTCCGTCAAGAAATGGTTGCAAATTTGGGGTGGGAGACATAAGTGGGCAAATACTGGACAGAAGAGAGCGAGATGAAAGAATCGTAGATTTGGAAGCTATGTTTACGCGTATGGTTCACAGATTTGATAGTCTTGAAAACTTGCCAAGTGTTATTTTAACGATTATTCCAAAGCTTAACTTAAGATAGAAGATAATACCGAATTTAGAAAATATTTGATTGATATCTAGAACTTTTGTAACTACCGTTTGTATTAGATATTTTTTAAGGAAATACAAAAGGCTGGTTTAGGTTATATTATGGTTTACAGTAGATAAAGATATTAAAGTATAAAAACTTTATTTATGAAAATAATATACCGTACGTGATAGGAATTAATTGTGATTTTGTGTAGAAATGCTAAATATTACACTAACATAAATATGAAAAATAATAACAGATAAAATAATAATGCTGGATGAAGTTTGATACGAACTAAAAAGTATCATAACGATAATGCAATAAAATCAATCGTAATTTTAACAAAACAGAACTAAACTGCCGCGTAACGTTTCTATGCTATCATTTAAGTTAACTAGTTTTTTTCCTTGACAAGGATAATCTTTCATTCACAAATTTATTTTGTTGAATAATTGGATCAAACGAAAAAGCGAAAAGAAGATTGTGGTAGAAGTAATAAGAAATCTTATAGAAATATTGTTTATTGGAATGTCCACGTTTATAAAATTGCATCTAACTAATCTAATAATTATTAATTTGAAAAAAAGAAACATATATATAAACTAATCCTTTAATTTTATTCCGATTCTTCATTGAAATAAGGATGTTTTGGATTACGTTCAGGAGTAATAGGTACGGCTTCTAATGTATTATCATCAGCTGAAACAAATGATTTATTTGGAAATGAATAAGTTCTGGTAGAAATAATTGGTGATGCAGATGAAGATTCTGTTGACCCTGAATCAGACATTCCATCATCGTAACTTTCTAGGTCATTATTAAAATTTTTAATTTCTGACTCTCGATTCTTTCTTCTTGTACGACTTATTGAACCTGAAGGCGAACCAGTTCCACGTGATCGTCGAAATCCTCGACGACGGCCCAATCCAGTTCCATAATTAGAAGAGACTGAATCTTCCTTATTATGATTGGAACGTGTTATAGGACTAATGGGACTGTTTACCATTGAATCCGACTTTGTAGCATCATTTATTGTATACATATTATTGATATTAGTTGCTATATTGGGAGGTGAAGAACCATTTATATATGTTACATTTTCATTATTCTCATTCTCTTTCACTACAAAAAATATGTTAATTTTCGTTATAAACGATTAAAAGATTCGTATTAACTAAATATAAAATACATTACCTTGATCGTCCCTAATATGTTTATCATTATTCATAGATGGTGAAGTATTTATTCTAATATTTGCAACACTTTCTCTAGTACGACTCGACCGATTTGAAAGAGTTGAACGTGTTGATCTTGTCGATTTGTTAGATTGCAAAGAATCTCGACTTGCAGAACGTCTCATAATTTCGCCTATTGAGCTAATTGTAATGTTTACATTTCTGAAAATACTATCATAACTAATAATAAGATCCTTTAATAATCTGATCGGATGTTTATCGTCAAAATAAAATGAAACCTTATTTGCCGGCCTCAATAAAATAAAACCATATATTTGAGAAATAGTTGTAATAAAATTATCATTAGAATCTACAGATAAGGCCAATCTGAAGGATAGATAAGAAAAAAGTTAAAAAGATAATAAGATAATAATAACAACAAATAACTAAACTTACTGATGCAAATGAGATACGAATGTATTCAAAGTTCGGTAATTTCCTTCTGGAATAGTAGTTAGCAAATTAGATACAGAGGAAAGACGCGTTTCAACATCTTGATCATCTGGGTCTTTTAATAATTCAAATATGTAAGTTATAAGTGAATTTAATATTAATAATTTATCAGGTAAATAATTAACTCACTAATTGAATATAATAACTTCACGGGTTCATAAAGTTCAAAGGTGAGCAAACATTCAGGTAATTCTAAAAGATATAATTTCAGAACACCTGCAACAATAGCTAAATCATATTCTCTTAATTTTTTCAATGTAACTTTTCCACCTAGAAAATTAAATTATTCTCATTATATTATAAATTGAATAATTAAATTCAATACATTATTTAACTTACCATCATTAATATTATCACGAAGCGCATGAATTGATGCTAAAGGAACATCTGTTGTCCATACAAGTCTTTTATCTTAAACGAATAAAAAAAAAAATTTTTTTAATAAAGTTATATGTATGTATTCTAAACTTAAAACAAACATTCATAAATGTTTACCAGCATCACTCCATTTAGAAAATCCTTTGGTTATACAACTTAAGCATTTTGTTACAACCTGTGGAATATATTTAAGATCATGTTTGGCTTTCTCTTCTAGAGGAACGCCAAATGTCTGGTCTAAATTTTATAGGTCATTTTTTTAATTATATATTTGGATTGGATGTAATTTCTTAACGAGATGATAAAAAAAATTATTACCATTTGCACTTCCATTGTACTGATTTCTGTATAAGATGACCTGTGGAATGAATGGACCAGTACGGTACCTTTCAATCATGAATCGAATATCTTTTTCCGGGTTCAAAGCCTCATGATATATAAGCAATCTCTCTGACGTCATTTGAGTTGTGGAGATAATACCACTAAATGTCGCAGCATAATTTAGGAAAGCTAATTTAATAATAAGGATCTAATAAGTTGGACTATTTTTTCATAACCGCCTTTTTTTTAAAAAAAAAAATTAGTCTTATTTGCTAAATTACCTGCTTTCGAAGCTTTAATACGATCCAATTCTTTTCTTTCCATGAAATTCAAATGATCAATCTATGTATTTTACATAAAGTTAAAATCTCACGTTTTAAATTTAGACCGCGTACGAACTGTATAATCATTATCACGTACCATACTTTCTTCAAGATGTAGACGAGTTTTATCAAGTCTTCTAACTGAATGTCTATAAGCCTCGTCAGCTTCATTGGCTTCCTTACGAGCACGTTTTTCATTTGGCTGATTAGATGCAATAGTTGATACTAAACCACCCCAACCTTTTGATAAAGGAGTGGCTTCTTCAGTAGATCTAAGATTAAATGCTTTCGCTTTCCATTGATAGTAAGCGGAAGGGCTACTAGTAAATTTATTTCCATATGCTCCAATAAGACGTAAAAATCCTTGATCTGCTAATTCTTGACCAATCATTTCAGCTTCTCTCAAAGTACGTGCACTAAGATGATTTTCTTGCAACCATTTTGCAATGTCTTCACCAGTGTACACATCATTATATACTCCTAATATTGGAAATTTTACTTCGTGAGAAGGAATTTCTTCACGCATTCGTAAGAAAAATTTCATAATTTCATCCTCGGTAAAAGACTGTTCACCAAGAACAACAACTAATAATTGAAATTCATTTCTCATTTTTTCCTTTTCCTTTTCCAAAGACCTTTGAATCGATGCTTCATTAGCAATTTCATCCGCTATTTTACATTTATTCTGATAATTAATACGCGCTTTTTCTACATCCACAATTAATCGTTCATACATTTTCAAATAATCTGTTAACTCATCTCTACTTGATTTAAGTCGTTTGGCATGCTCCTCCTTAGATTTGAGTAATGGTTGTAATACCATTTCGGCCAAATTACTGGCAAGCTGTAAATGTGCTTGCCCTAAATTACAACACTCATTCTTAACCTTCTCAAATGAACGTCGTAAAGAAGCACCGTCATCACGCAAGAACCCGTCTTGCCTACTACTAATCTTGGAGAGATCACATAGTTTTTTACCATATAATTCCTCGATTGATATCCTTTCCTATAAGTATAGTCATAAATTAAATAAATATTGTAAAGGCCGTGAAAAGTGGGTTAGAAAGGCTTCTTAATAAATAATGCTTGAACAAAATTTTCCGAACCTTAAAAAAAGATTTACGGGTGCCTAATAATGCTAACCCTTATAAACGCAACGATTTCTTCATTTTCTATCCTTCCCTGTTCAAGTTTATCGTATAAAACTGTGATACCTCCAGTATAATTATTTGGTGTCCAAAAAGAGTTTTCAAAACGAAGCTGGGTAACCATTATATATATTATTGAAGATTAAATTACAGAATAATAACTTAAATAAACAATCTAGGTTATGGTGTAAGAAATTTTTTTTGAGGGGAGAGAGGGAAAAGAAGTACTTTTTAAGGTTAAAAAGCTAACCAATAAAGTGAAAGAAGTGTTAAGGTAAAAGAAGAACTCAAAGAAACTAGTAAAGTAAGTGCATAAATTTTTTTTACATATATGGTTCAATTAATTTAAAGTTTATCACACGTGATAATATACAATATACATAATACAGTGACACCTCTATAAGTGCACCCTCTATAAGTGCACGCACTATATAAATTCTCTTTAAATGCACGGTGGGCCTGGTCCCAACTTATAAGAGCTCTTAATATTTTACTCTCTATAAATGCACACCCTCTCTAAGTGCACATTCTACTATTTTTTTACTATGGTCCCAAGGGGGGTGCACTTAGAGAGGTATCACTGTATAAACAATTCTCTTTTTTAGTAAAATAATACTTTGCCAAGCCATGTTTAAAGTTCACGTGATATCTAAATATAACACCTGACACCTCTCCTGATTTTTATTTATAGATTCTGATTTGCAAAAAAATCTCTCGATCTTTGACAAACTTCTTTATTACATTTAGGACATCTTATTGTTAATTGAGTTGACATAATTTTACCAGATCGTAGATGATCTTTAACAATATTTGCCATTGCTTCAACGAAAATTGGATCATCGTTTAAAGATTCTGCACGTTTTAATCCCGTGATTCCAGCCTAATAAAAAAACTTTTTAGCAAATTAAATTAATAAATATTTAATTTTTATATATTTTAAATTACCTTTTCAGCTTCATGACCATATTCCAAATCCAATTCAAAAAGTGTTTCAATATGATCACTTGTAAAAGCTATAGGAACAAGTAAGATATCTTTATGACCTTTTTTACCAAGTCCAATTATTGCATCATTTGTTTGTGGACCCATCCATGGTTGTGGACCAACTTGAGATTGCCAAACTAAACGATATGGATTAGAAAATTCTAAACGTTCCATAACTCTATGTACTGTAGCTGCAACTTCTGAAGTGTATGTATCACCACGATTGACAACAACCATTGGCAGTGAATGGGCTGAAAATAATAAAACTACTTTGTTTTTAACATCTGAAGGATATTGTTTAAGAGCAGTTTCTATATGTCTAGCAAAGGCCTGATTAAATCATTTTAAATTTTAATAAAAAAATATTGAAGTAATAATAATCTCGTTGACAAATATGATTATTACCTCTATTAATCCCGGATGTGTTGGCCATCGATCAATAACACTCCATTTAATTGATTGTTCAGGATCTATTTGTTCTGATTTTCTCCATAATTCATTTAAACTACTTCCAGTAGTTGAACAAGAATATTGTGGATACTGTGTAAAAGCAACCGCGCGTTTAACTCCATCTTTCTTCATTTGTAGTAGTGTATCTTCAGTTAAAGGTGGTGCATACCGAAAAGCAATATATGATTTATGTGGGGCTATAAAAAAAAAATTCATTAGAACTTTATTAAACCAACTCTCTTTGTTATTTAATATAACACTTACCATGTTCAGAATTTATTTTATCTAATAATATTTCCATTGCTTTTCCTTGTTTCTCAGTCCAAGATAAAATAGGAGAACCACCACCGATTTTATCATATTGTTCCTGAATTTTAGGTGTTCTTCGTTTTGCTATAATTGGAGCCAAGCGTGATTGAAATGGTATAGGAATAAGATCTGGATCCAAAAAAAGTCTCGTCAAAAAATCATTTACTCCTTCCAAAGTCGATGGACCCCCAAGATTCATTAAGACAATTCCTGTTGGGCTATTTTTAAAAGATTTATTGAGCGTGTAATTTCTTTTTAAAAAACTATAACTTGACCGATACTTGTATTGTACAAAATATATGAGCATTACATTATATAAAATACCCAGATATCCTATACAATATACTTTCTTATTTTAAAACACACCCTTTTTTGTCATTATCTTTTTGCGAAGTAACGGTGGCATAAGACCTATTAATAACTGTGTCAACAATGTCATAAGACAAGAACTTGGATTATTAATTTAAATATAAAATCTCGCATTCAGTATTTCAGTTACTCACACACATTCAAAACTGACTTGCACGAGGAATTTACCAAAATGGAAGTATTTCTCAAAATGCTTCGAGAATACATTATGGCAAAATAACAAATTTAGCTTATTCCAACAATTTTGCTGAGAATTTTGGGTATATGGCTAATGGCTATATCCGATTGATCACGTTGCAATGCATTGTGCACAGTTTTGGTAATTGATGATCCAGTTGAGAAGTCTTCGCAGCTTTTGTATTAAGCTTCAACTGATTCGAATAGGATTTGAGTTGACTTGGGTTTTGTAATAAAGTGTTAAATTAGGTAATGATTCATTTTCCAAAATCTATTTAATGTTCATTCCGTTGTTTGATTTGACATTCATCCGAAGTTAAATTAGAATAAGATTTTTGAAAATTTTGTTTGATAAATAAAGATAAATAATTCCTTCCCAGTTACAAATTGTATAGAGTTGTTTGTTTTCATTTAGCATGCCTGGTTAAATTTTCCACCCTATATGCCGAGTCTTTAAATTTACAACAAATATTCTTTTTATCTCATTATTTTATACTCTTGCTATCAGAAAAGTGTTTTGTTTTCTTATTTTTAGTAAAGATCTAAAGGATATAGAAAAATTTAATATGATTTTGAATGGTTGATTAAGAATCTTTTAAAAGATTCAGCTCACTATTTATTTAAAATACAAATCAAAATTGATTTTTTTTATTTTAAACGAATATTTTTAATGATTTACCAATATATTCTTTGTCCTTTAAATCCCTTATCTATTCCTATCAATAATATTGTAGCAATCCGGGCTCATTCACCATATAAAGATTAGTTTTTTTTATTACGAGCGTTATAAAACTTGCAAGGTATTTTTAATTTATCACACTCATAAATCATAATTTTAGCCAGTATTTTCTGCCGGAACTACAAAATAAATTGACAATTACGTGAATTACATAAGCAAGTGTAAAACTTCCCCCTTAAATCTGTGAATTATTTAATATAAGACCTATGTACAAATATAAACGTGAAATTAATAATAATTTTAGCGAACTTTATAGCAAATTTTTTTTTCTAAAAAAACAAAAAAAAATGTCTTCTACACGTTGGGGTGGTACTCCATTATGTCCACGTTGCCAAAAGGCAGTGTATATGGCCGAACAGGTAAAGTTTTCGAATTTGTTATTTTAACTATTTTGGTTAGCTAATAAGTTTCTTTTAAAAGGTTATCGGCCCAAATGGTCCATGGCACAAAGCGTGTCTAACTTGCATTGTAAGATTTAGCATTTTTATATACGTTCCATGTTTATGTTATTTTCAAAGAATTTACTGCTAATAAAATTGCCTTTTATTTATTCTAGGACTGTAAAAAACGTTTGGATTCTTACACTCTTGCAGAACATGAAGGAGAGGTTAGTCGTCCTTCGTAATTCTAATAAAATGTTAAGAATTCTAAAAAAGAAGTTTTGTTATTTTCAATAGGCTTATTGTAAAACCTGTCATATACGTCGGTTCGGTCCAAAAGGTAAAAAATTATATTCATAAGTTTATTTATTTATATATATTTATATTCATATTTATATTTATATTTATTTAATATTTGTTAAATTGCTAAATTTAGGTTATGGATATGGCTCGGGAGCTTCTTTCTTAAATACAGACAGACCTATTGAGAAATCAAATAGTAATGAACCCATCTTGGATAAGTTATCTCAATCACCACCTAAATCACCAATAAGTGCATCAACTGGATTTTTCAGATCTCAATCGCCTAAAAGTTCCAAACGTACTTGGACTCTCCCAACTAACAATGATATATGCCCACGCTGTTCAAAAGCTGTTTATGCAGCCGAATCGGTAAATTTTACGATATCATATATACTTTCTTATTTAATCTCATTCTTATACGTTATATTCGTTTTATTTTACAGGCATTAGGTGCTGGTGTTAAATATCACAAATTATGTCTGCGCTGTGTTAATTGCGATAAGCTTGTAAGTTCCTCTAATTTAGCAGACCGAGAAGGCAAGATTTATTGCAGACCATGCTATTCTAAGGCGTTTGGACCAAAGGTATTATTTTTTTTTTCTTCTTTTAGTGTTTTTGTAATTTTGTTTTTGAGAGGTTTCATTAATAATCAATTATTAAATTTTAGGGCTACGGATATGGTAATGGTGCGGCATTTTTGACTACTGAAGGTGCAGCTACCTGATTTGCAAACATTATTATTATTCATTAATGGATTTGACAACCAAAAACAAACATTTTTATACTTCATTTTTGAATATCATTTTTTAATTTTATGTATTTATTTTTACTTGAATGTACATTTATTTTTTAGTTGCTTATTTTATTTATATCTACATTAATTATGTAGTAGTTTATATATAACATATGTAGCATGTATTTTTATTATTTTTAATAACACTTCAATAGTCTTTTGTAACTTTAAACAGTATGTAGTATTGTATTGTGTTAGTAAGAATTGAAAATAAAAAATTTTTTTACAACAATAATTATCGACCAATCAAATTCGAATCATCTTTTAATATCAGATATATTGAAAAATTTAAAAAAATTTCGTTTATCAATAATAATGACTTCAATTTTACCTTCTTCAAATTGGCAAAAACTCAAAACGGTAAGTAAAAAATTTTTTTTTTTATTTGTCGAGCTTAAATTTTCGTTTACTCGAATTTATTTAATAGAAAATTGCTAAGGAAGAATCTGAGAAAAAGAATAAATATAAACGAAAACGTAATGAAGA
Organism: Rhizophagus sp. LPA8_4_AMF; assembly: GCA_021464525.1. Taxonomy (NCBI): domain Eukaryota; kingdom Fungi; phylum Glomeromycota; class Glomeromycetes; order Glomerales; family Glomeraceae; genus Rhizophagus; species Rhizophagus sp. LPA8_4_AMF. Next base: position 47,240 of record JADRCO010000017.1, on the reverse strand, counting down.
AACAGAACAAAAGTCTAACAAAAGTATAAAATCTAGGTAATTATCTTGTAATAAACATTCTTATTTTTAGGAAAAAAACATTTTTTAACGAAATCTACTGTGTAGTTCAAAAGTTTCAGCAACGCAAGTAAGAACAACAAAAGAAAGGAATAAAATAGACGAAATATGGTTTGACGATATTATTAAAAAAGGAGATCTTGGCAAAACAAATGAATATTCTTCTAAAGAAAGTTCATTGATTTCCGAAGCTTCTTCTACGAATAATAAAACCAAGTTAGTATTTATATTAACTTATTTGTATATATATTTTCTTTATAAATTTTTTTTTTTATTTTATAATGACCAAATTTTTAATGAAATAATTTTATTTAATAGAATTGGAAAATATGTAGCAATTGATTGTGAAATGGTTGGAGTTGGACCTGATGGAATTCAATCAGCTCTTGCAAGAGTAACAATAGTAAATTATTATGGCGTAACAATATTGGATAAATATGTAAGACCCATAGAAAGAGTTACTGATTTTAGAACTGAAATTAGTGGAATTACACCAAAACTATTAATAAATTGTAAGTAAAGTTTATTTAATTATAACTATTGATTTCATATTATGTAATTCTTTTAAATATTCATTAGTTTTGTTATTATTGTTAGCGCACGATTTTAAACAAGTTCAACAAGAAGTTTATAATATAATTAAAGATAGAATAGTAGTTGGACATGCTCTTCAACATGATTTTAAAATGTTAATGTTAGATCATCCACGTAAAATGATACGTGATACTTCATTATATGAACCATTTCGTAAAATTGCTAAAGGAAAAACGCCTTCGTTAAAGCGGCTTGCAAGTGAAGAATTAGGAATGACAATTCAAACAGGAAAACATTCCTCAGTACGTATTTTTTTTAAGAATATTGTTTTTCAATGTAATTTGTAATAAGTTTTTTGTATTTTTATAGGTTGAGGATGCACAAGCTTGTATGATGCTATATCGTAAACATAAAGAACAATGGGAACAGTCTGTTCAAATAAAATATTATAAGAAATTAAAAATTGAAAAATCAAAGAAATCAAATCTCACAAAATAGGGAGGCAAAAATATAAACAGTAAATAATCAACATTATTAATCCATTTAACTTTTGACAAAGTTCTATAATTATAAGTCTTGAATAATATTTCGATAATTTACATACTAGAAAAAAAAAATTTAATAAAAAAACTGTGTATACTTATATTTTTATGGTTCTTCTTTAATGCTAAACTTTTTTGATGCACAAAGTGCATGAATATATGAAACAAATGAAGCATGGTAATTAGACGCAATTATTTCCCAAGATTTATACAAAAATGGCAATTTTGTTTACATACTGATAAACTTTTTAAAATCAATAACTTCACACCAACAATCATTCGTTCTCCAATTCAAATGGACACGTCAAATGAAATAAATTTATTGACAAATGCATTGTTCAAAACTTTGACAGCGCCTGAAGGCAAGATTGTCGAGTTTCCGGAGCTAGAAAACACATACAACGTTCAAAATAATGACACAACTCTAAATATACAACCGGAACAAACTCCTTTGGTAATAAATATTTTTGACTTTGATGGGACTCTGTTCTCTTCGCCAGAACCAAACCCTGCCATATGGGAAGGTCGATTGGTAGGCCTTTTGAAGAATGAAAATATTATCTTCAAGGGGTGGTATCAAGACAGAAGGTCACTTAGCTTTGGACTTCAGGAGATACAAAATGGATTGGAAAATAGGTGGAATAATAAACTTGTTAATATTGTTAAACGCTCAATGAGAGATGAAAATACTTTAACAGTTCTATTGACTGGCCGTAATTATGATGAATTTCACGAATTGATCACAAACATGGTTGAGAGAAAAGGAATGCGTTTTGATGTAATGGGATTTAAACCAACTAATAATATTATTGATTGGCAAAAATATTACAAAACTAATATCATTGAAAAGATAGGAAGGGATATGTATGAAGAACTTATTATGAATCAAACAATTACAGGAACGCAGAAATTGAAAACAAAAGAATTCAAGATGAATTTTATTAAAGATTTGATATCACATCATCCTCCTCCAATTTCAATCAATGTATGGGAAGATCGTCCTAATCATTCTAAAGCTTTCGAAACATATCTTGAAAAATTGAAATCTTTTAGAAAGATTAAGGAAGGAATTGTTTATAAAGTTTTTCTTCCAAGGATTTATTTAGAACCCTTTAGAGAATATGAGATTGTAATGGAAATGATAAAAGATCATAATTATAGATCCGCACAAATTCATTTGGGAAAAATTGGAATTGTCAGAAAAATTCAATACGCGGGAATATTTTTTGATCAACAAGTGATTGATAAATTGAAAAGAATATACCCTCCTCCCAATGTTAATGGTGAATGGGTTTTTGACGGACCATACGTTCTTATTAAAAAAAATGTAAGTAACGAATGGTTAAAATTACATTGTGAAGGAAGAGGAGCTATCGTGACAATGAAAATTACAGGTTTTGGTATATACCAAAATCGTATTTATTGCTTACAAGTAAGCGAATACGAAAATAGTCTAGAAAAAACCCCCATAGGTATGCGTTGTGGTAAATTATTTAGTGATTGTCCGGTACCTTTCATTAATTTTGCCTATGTAAAAGGTACTGAAGGATTTCATTACACTGAAAGGATTAATTTTGATTGGATAAAATATGATAAACAGATTGTAGTTCAAGGAATAATTGCTGCAAAGTACATTCTTGGTTTAGAATAAATTATCGTGATTTGTTTGGATTTCAAAATTTATAAATGAAATGTTTCTATGAAAATATTAGCCAAAAAATCTCATTTTTATTAATTGAAATTGTAGATACTTTAATAAAATGCAGCATAATGACCTTATCATTATTTAATGATGTTCTTTAAGCTGCTTATTCAATAAAGCTAAAAAAAATCGAATAAAACAACGATAAAATGTAACAAATTCGTAAATTGGAAAAATTGGAAATAACAATTATCATTTCTGTCATAAATACCTTTAGGATTACGAGGATCAGTATCATAGGGAGGATCTGTGATAAACATAATTCCTAAGTTAAACACATTCTTCTGTAAGTTAATTAAATTAAAAAATTATATCTTACTTGATTGCATTGAATTTTCAACTTTGTTCAAAGCGAACCATACAATACTTGCAGCAACGATGAAATGAGACATAGGTTTTGCAATTTGAGCTGGATACTTAGGTCCAAATAATGAAAATAATGACATGTTCGCTTGTTCTTTCTGGAGACGATTGTTTATAAAATGGATTTAACTGCAAAGAACTTAAACTTTAAATAATTTTATTCTTCGGTGAAGAATGTGCATCATATAATTAGAAATTTCTTTTTAGTGTGCATGGTGTCACAAGTTCATTAATTCCTCTAAAATTTTGCCACTTTACTAAAAAAAACCGGTATATAAATAACCCCTTTTTTTAAATAATCTTCACTTTCATCTCGGATATAAATAAATATATCAGTCATGTCAGAAGAAACAACAAACATATTAAATATAACAAGTTCAGCTGAAAACCAAACTGAACCACAGTACAATAAGTATGTTCCAACTATGTTTCTTTTATACTAAAATCTGTAAATTTATTTTGTTTTGCCTTTAGCCCTACTGAAGGATCTATTTCAAGTCCGAATAATGATTTCGAAAAACAACATGGTACTATGGCACTTATACTTTTAGCTGCTTTATTTGGTTTTCAATTCTTAATACTTTATTGGAAATCAAAACATTACCGATCTTTTCAAGCAGTTACTTTGGTTGGTTTATGGTTAGTAACTGGTGATTATTTTGCTCGTTCTTCCGTTAGGAATTATTGAGCCATTTTTTTTATTATTTGATTTAGGCTAATACCGATGTATTTCTTTGGACTTCAAGCACATTTTTGGAGATTTCTATCAATTTGGGTTTTATATTCAATTGCTAATTCATGGGGTGAGAACATTTTATTCCTTGTAAGGTAGATTGAGATATTCATTTGGTTAACATACATTTTATATAGTGTTATATTTGGCATCAAGGAAACCGTTGGATCATCAGACACCAAGGTATTCACTACAAAATAATTTTAATATATGCTGTGATTATATATGGAGTTCACTATAGGCCAGAATTAAATTTAATGGAAACAAAGATTTATTTAAATAAGTCAAAAATAACATTTAACACTATCTTTGACACTTTAAGTAAACTTGCAGAATAAGCAATAACACTGGTCGAATAATTATAAATCAGTATATGCTCTGATTGATAGCTGATTTATAACTATTTAATAAATTTACATCAGTATATACATATATATTATCAATATTCTTATATTTATAATTATTTCAATAATTTTTTCTTTTAGGCTTGTCTATAAATGGTTTTCGGTTGTATATAAAGTATCGTATGCAGTTGGTATAACTGGATATACTATTATTATGTTGTACTTTTTCGGGTTTGTACAATTATTTTATTCGGGTACAGATGGATTTGAATTAGGGGCAATACTTTTATGTTATGGTTTATATTTCGGGTATGTTTATTTTTTATTTCTCTAAAAAGCCAAAAAAGGCATTATTTTCTAACGAATTAAATTTATTTTACTATAGAGTGTTAAGTAGAGATTTTGTGGAAATATGTACAGATAGAATGGCATCAACACTTGGATATTATAATAAAGATGGATTCCCAAGAAAACATTTAAGAGCAGATATATGTGCGATATGCGGAGTTGCAGCTTCTAGAAGTAATACAACAAATGACAATGAAAAAGTCGACCAAAATCATGTATTTCAATTAGCTTGTAAACATGTTTTTCATGATGATTGTATACGTGGTTGGTGCTTAATAGGAAAAAAGGATATTTGTCCTTATTGGTAAATATATAATTTTATATATGTATATATGTATATTATGTAACTAATAAAATGATTTAAATAATTTATAGTAAGGAAAAAGTCGATTTAAAGGAATTTAAAACAAATCCGTACGTTTTTATAATATTTTAGTAAATATTGCTCGCAACTCTATATTAATTCTAATATGTATATTCAATTTATTATAGATGGGATACTCAACAACAACTTTATCTTAGTTTGCTTGATGGTGTAAGATATTTAGTTGTTTGGCAACCTGTAAGTTCAATTTTATTTGTTGCTCGATTTTCGCAAAATGTTTCGGTGAAACATAACTAACCAACAATGTTTTTTAGGTAATTTTTGCAGTTGTACAATTAGCTTATACTTTATTTGGTTTAGAATAGGAATTAAAATAAATTAATAGAGCTTTTACAATAATGTTAGATTCTATTATTTCTTGGCTATTTCATTTAATATACTGTGTTATTTATTTTAGTGAAAAGTATTTATTAGGATTTTTATTATAACTAAACTCTAAATTTCTTCCTTTTTTTTTAAAAAAAAACCACTTATTTTTAACTTAGTAATGTGTAATTTCTTATTTCATTAAAAATTTTAGTAATCATGTACAATCTTTTACCCCTGCTAATTTTTGCTGCAATAGATCTTTTGGAAGACGTGTGGGAATTGTTAGTTGGAGTAATATAGTTAACAAATTATTTGCATAGTTATAGGAATGGAATATGTAAAAAAAAGGGCTCTAGACGTTTTCTCCAAGTTTTCTCCCTTATTGCAATGACTATGTGCCAAATTTCAATGAAAATAATAAAATATGACAAAACGATCATAATTACCTTAAACGTTTACCCGGGTATAATACAAATTCCACAAAACCTGCAAAAACTTTCTTTAATAGATAATATGTATGAAACTAGTTCTTATTTTCGGCATAATTTCTACTAAGAACATATATACATTTTCAGTAATATTAGTAAGTTTATGAATAGGGTACAATACTATACTTTAAACATGCAAAAAATTAATCATTTCAATCATGTTCATATGTGTCAATAACTATGAAGATTCTAATTTATTCTAATTTCTAATATTGAGTCACTTTTTTTAGTGTAATTTCAGTATCAAACTTTTTCTTATTTCTACCAATTATTATATTCTTCCTGATATGTTAAAAATACACAAAGAAAAAATTGTGTCGCTCTTTAATCATCATTATGTATGTATGTATATATATATATTTATAATAAAAATATTATGACAAAAAAAAATATTTAATCATCAAAGAAACTCTTATTATCAACTATAGGGACTCGGTGTTGTGACTTTTTCCAGTGCTTGATTCTGATAAAAAAATGTGGGGTGATATGATCGCCCTTGTAGCCAATCAGAATTCATAAATATATATATACTAATATTTCGATATCAGTTATCAAAAAATTAGGCCTTTTGTCCCTAGAATTCCCAACCCAATTTCATAATGGATTTGTTTAAAGTACTGGGCAGTGGTGCAAGATTCAATAAAAAACGATTTACTGATGACATTTCACTGTTTGAGGTATTTTTATGTTAATTTGACATTAATGTATATACGTGTACTATATTAATATTCAATTTTGATTATAGCCATCGAATAAATTAAGGAAAACTAATGATACCTCAGATACTCAAATGGACATCATGCAAGAAATTAACTTCTTTCATAATAGTAAAAGTGCTATAGATGAGACATTAGGTGTAACTAATGACAAGAAAATCAATAAAGATGTAGAAAAAGATCAAGAAGGTTGTTAATATCTAATTCGAATATATTTTGAGATTAATCTGAGTTAAACTGGTTTTTCTTTTCAAAAGGAGAAAAAAGTATCAATTGTTACAATGATGGAAATGAAGACGAAGGCGATCAAGTTGAAGAAGAACCCTTAGCTAAAGATCTTAATTCTATGGATGATGTACTCACTATTTTTAATTTTTTATTAGTAATGGTTTTTCTTTTCTTATTATATTTGATTGATGTCCTTCATTTTTTATAGGTTAAGTCATTTCGCAAACAACATCGAATTCACATTTACGGAACAGATATTCCAAATCCATTTAGCTCATTTGATGACCTTGAATCAAAATATAATTTTCAACCATATATTTGTAAGAATTTAAAAAACTCCGCATATGAAAAGCCAACGCCAATTCAAATGCAAGCCATCCCAATTATGATCCATGTATGAACTGATTCCTTTGGGATTTTTTGCTTTTTAATTTTCTTTAGACATATCTAACTTAATACAATTTCTTAATGAATGTTGAAGGGACGTGATTTAATGGCTATGGCACCTACCGGGTCAGGTAAAACGTTGGCTTATATTATACCTATATTACATGATTTGAAAGGTCCAGAAAAAATAGGTTATCGTGCATTAATTATCTCTCCAACAAGAGAATTGGCACAACAGGTTTTTTTTAACCCAATTTTACTTTTAGGTTTAAAATTTTTTTAATAATTCATCTTAATTTGATTAGATATATAGAGAATTCAAAAAAATGGCTGTTGGTAAAAAATTTAAGGTATGCATGTTAACAAAAGCGACTGCAGCTACACAAGCACAAACTCCTCACCTTAGGGAAAAATTTGGTATGCCTTATCTTGAGTATTTTATTTGTGAATGTTTTTATTCAATTGGTTATTTTTAACTGATCAAATTTGATTAATAAGATATTTTGATTAGTACGCCACTTCGCTTAGTTTATGCAATTCAACAAGAAATCATTGAATTAAAAAAGTAGGATTACTTACAATAATGGTTTACTTTCTTTTATTAGTATTTTAATTTATATTGTAATTTATCATATAGTGTACGTCATTTGATTTTAGATGAAGCAGATAAACTACTTGAATTAGGTTTTTTAGAACAAACGGATGAAATATTTGCGGCATGTTCTAATGTTAAATTACAAAAAGCCTTATTTAGTGCAACATTTCCTTCAAGTGTTGAAATATTAGCAAATGATTTTATGAAAGATCCAATTAGAGTTGTAATAGGCCTAAAGTAAATTTTTTTTTTTTTTTTTTTTTTTTTACTTTTTTTTTGGTTTTATACCAATTAATTTTTTTTTTCAACTGTAGAAATGCTGCAACAGAAACAATAAAACAAAAACTTCTATATGTAGGACAGGAAGAGGGAAAATTAATTGCTGTTCGACAATTAATACAAGAAGGATTTAAACCACCAGTATTAATTTTTGTGCAATCAATTGAACGAGCAAAAGAATTATTTCATGAATTAATTTATGATGGTATTAATGTAGATGTTATACATTCTGAAAGGACAAAAGCTCAGGTAGTTTAATGTATTTCTCAACTTTTTATTGACATGAAGTTTTGTAACGAAATTTTATTTTGTTGTAGAGAGATTCAATTGTATTAAATCTTAGACAAGGAAAAATTTGGGTATTAATAGCTACAGAATTAATGGCTCGTGGTATGGATTTTAAAGGTGTTAATTTAGTTATAAATTACGATTTTCCACAATCTGTACAAAGTTATATTCATAGAATTGGTAGAACTGGTAGAGCTGGTAGAAGTGGTGAAGCTGTTACTTATTATACAAAGGATGATGCTCCTTATCTAAAAAGGTAAAAACATTTTAAAGGTTAATTTTTAAATTGTATTTTATTAATAGTTTCTAATGGAGATATATCATATCTTATAATAGTATTGTTAATGTAATGAAAGAATCAGGTTGTGAAGTACCTGATTGGATGCTTCAATTAAAAAATCCTTCAAAGGAATCTAAAAAACGATTACGTAAGAAACCTATAGAACGTAAAACTATAGACACAAGATCTACTTATGACATTAAGAAAATGAGACATAAAAAGTATGTATCTAATTATCTATTGTTGCGTTGATTTTTAATAATAAATTTCCTTTCCTTTTATTAGAAAAATTATTGAAGCTTCGAAAAAAAGAAAAGCTCGTAAGTTGGCTGTTGCCTCGAATAAAAGTGAGAATATAAATAAAGAAGGTGATACCCTTTACGAAGAAAAGAAAGATAAATCTAAGGGTGATAATAATTCAAAATATGAATCAAAATCGTTACTTTCGAACAAGAAAACAAAATAAAATAATAGAAAAAAAAAGATTAATTAAATAAATATTTGTTTTCAATTTAATATAAAAAAAAGAATAATGTATAATTTTAACGCTTAAAAACTTGATCTAGATATTTAGAATAATCATATCCATCATTCACGCCTTGACTAGATGGCATAGTTTCTTTTAAATATGATACAACGCTTTCTGGCAATAAAGATCTTTTTAAATCTAATTCAGTAACAAAAGGTTTATCCCCTGCAACAATTTTAAATGATTGTCGAAGTTGATCTGGTGAAGTTTTATCTTCTGTTACATTAATCATATAAATAATAAACTAAAAATTATAAAACATAAATTAGATTTCATTAAAATATATTTTATGCTTCCTTGCATGCATAATCTTTGCATGCATAATCTTTGCATAAAAGATAACTTTATAAATTACCTGTTCAAAAGTGGCTTCGGATTGCCCATCAGTCATTTGATTGAATGTAGCTTCCCATTCATCATCCTAATAAATAATATAAGTAATTGTTTTAATAATTAAATTATGAAGTCATTTAAGTTTATAAAATGAAACATAACACACATTATGGAAAATGCCTAAACTAGCCAAGGCTGCTTTAAATTCATAAGTATTTAACGTATTTGTAGAATCTCTATCGAAATGCCGGAAAGTGCTTTCAAATTCTTCTAATTGTGCCGGGGTTAAATTTGTCATACTTCTTGACACGATCTTTTTAATAAAATGAAAAAATATGAGTGACAATACTAAAATAATAATATAATAAAAAATACATAGTTACCTGATTTTCGATAAACGCAGATTTCTTATTAACAGATTGTTTTACAAGTTCCAGTTCGAATCTCAAGTCATCTACTGAAAATACAGTATAATCATTTTCTTCTATATTAGCTTCACGACATTGAGCGTCAATTTCTTCAATACGAGAAAGAGAATTATCTAAAGATCCTAGTTTTACAGAAAGACTTTTCACGGTTTCAAGTTGAGCATCTAATTCTCCATCTAATTTAGACAATACTTGTAGTATAGATTCCAAATTTTTCTGAAAATTATTTGCTGATTGAGCAAATGATTTACGAAGGTTTTCCTTAATACTATAAAAAATAAGTAAATAAATAAATATTTACACAATATTTAATTTTATAATTCTTATTTTATAAAGACTTACTCTCTAATTTTATCATTAATTGATTTGTATCTTTGAACTTCAGCAGCCAATAAGCCTTGCCATACTTTATCTAGGTCAGCTAAAGTTAATCCAGCAGGAGGGTGATAAGGTTGTAATTCATAAGTTTTAAGCTTGGTCTGAATATTTCCAAGTAATGAATCTAAATCACTTTTTTCAGATACCCATTTACGTTTCTCTGAACTTTTGTAATTATTAAATTCAGCAGATTGACGTTTAGCATCAGAATAACTTCCATCGAAACGTGAATTAGCCCAGACAGTTTTCCTATCATTAACATTTTTCATCAACTTAAAAGACAATTATTAGCAAATTAATTAGATATTTTACTTTTAAAAATGTACATGTGATTTTATAAATACAATACCTGCTCGACGCGACGTTCATAATCATGTTCCATATCCCAAGCGGATTGCATGACTTCTGCAAATTTTGCTACTCTCCTACCAGCAATTTCTACTTTATCTATTTATCCAAGATATAGATTTAAAAATAAGCTACGCAAGAATTGTACATAATTCAAATAAATAATCATCTGACCTAAGTGTGAGAAAGCATGAAAATATAAAGCAACATAGGTCATAATTGATCGTTCATCAGGTTTTTGAATATCACAAACGTCCTCTACGTCCAATAATTTCTAAAAAAGAAAAATATATAAGTTGAGAAATATAATAAGATTTCAGGAATATATAAAAAGCTCTAAATACCGGTATGTCAAGATGCGTTGCTGCTACATCAAATGCTAAGGCGGTATTCGCATGACGGTTCGACTGTATTGTGTATTTTCAAATTAACTTAGCAAAATTAATATCTTAAATTTTAAAAATTACTTAATTCACCTTGTCTAACGAATCATAATCTAATAAATCGGGACGATGTCGATGTATTAATGCACAGCTAACAAGCAAACTTTAGAGTAAATTTCCTGAATTCGTAATTTTTGATAATACAGATAATAATGTTTCACTTACAATGCTAAACCGTCCTGCCAACTCATTGTATCAAATTAAAATGCACTTTAAAACAATATCGTAATAAGAATTTATAACGACTAGGTTTGGAAACACTTATTTTTACCTATAAGTAAAATCACGCACATCAACTTCGGCATAAGGAGCTGTCTTTCTTTGACACCAAAGTAACAGACCTTCCTTAGCTGTAAGTCCCTCCTCACTATATATGTATATTTTTTTTACCAAGTAAGAATCAAATATTTATAATATAAATGCAAGAATCTTTTTGTAAATTATGCGAACCTAATATCGGCAATCGTGAATCTCAAAATAATAGTCCAGATCATACCAAGAATTAGTTTAAGATTGGTATCAACAATATCTAACGATGAGAGTTCATTAAGTTATAAATACAAATAATTTATTATATGATTGTGAGATAATAACCTAATAACACAAAGAAACTCCCAATTCATATACAATTTACACGATTGGAATCTATGCTTTAAATAGAATGAAGTTACCTTCAGCGCCTATATTGGTGAGGGAAACGCCTCTATGTTTGATAAATTCTAATGCTTTATTCACATTTTCAACTCTTTGAATGCGCATTTTTGGATTTTTGTTATATTTGCCGAGAGAAGTATCTCCAATAATTTCCTAATTGAGCAAAAGAGGGATTATTGAATTATAATCCTTATTGAAGATGTAATATAATAGTTCGCTTGTAATCATAAAGCAATCAAATCAAATCATCAATTAATTTCTCTTGATAATAATCAATTAAGCGATTCGAATTAATTTGTTCTATTCAAATTTAAATATCAAGATCAATCTTTATGTTGAGCGACAAAATATCAACTTGATGCCTCCTAAGCTGCAGGATTAACTGACTAAATTTTTGACGGAAATTATGAAATATTATAAAGTAATTGGATTCTGCCAATTTGGATTTGGATTGCTCCAGGGTGGCTCACCAAAAGTTGAATTAATCGAACTCCATCGGATATTTCACGATTCAAATCGCTAATTGGAGTTATATCCTTTATAGCCAATTTACTGTTCACCCTGTTAATAAATCATCATTCTAAAATTAATTTGCAACTCTAAGCGATAACTATATAAAACAGAATATACCATTTCGTAAAAGTTTTCTCTTGAATAGTCTCCCAAGTTCTGTCCATAACCTTCGCTATTGAAAATCGAAAATTTATTGAAATGCGCTGAAAAACAAAAAGGTGCATGTCTATCATTTTTATATAAACTGGGAATTACCAGTATCTTCAACGACCTGTTGGGAAGCTGGGGTTGGCTTAAAAGGTTGTGCCATTCCAAAGAAAATTTTTTCAATTTATCAATAAAATACTCGAATAGAAAAAGGAAATACTGTAAATCAAAAATCAACCTTGCATGATCTTGTATTGCCGATCAATAATTTATAATACGGGAAAAATACCTGCATCAAAATTTTTTTATTATTCTTCTTCTAATTATTCGCTATTTTACACGTACGATGAACGTTATTCCAGCGGTGAGTTTTAGAAAAGGAGTTATTTATTTTCAGTTAGTATATTTAATTCTAATTTTTCGCGTAAAATTTATTGCTTTCAGCTCGAACAAATCACCCCATTTTGTGAGAAATATCCACAATCAGCAACTCACCTTTCTCAAGTGTATCTTGACTTGACAAAAGGTAAATAATTATCTAATTTCGCATATTTTTTAATGAATTTGTAAAAAAAAATTCTTTCTTTTAGCAAAAGCTTGGAAGGTGGTTAAAGTTATAGAAAATGAACCCTTACAAAGGTGTGTGATATTCGGCAACGCAAACACAGAAGTAATAATTGAGTAAAATAATTCTTTAAATATATTTCTTGTTTTCCTTTTTTTTCGATGAATTCTCATTCTTCACCACTTTCCATTATACTTGAAGACTGAAACTCAAATAATTGTTCCATGTTCCTCCTCTGAATCATGGTCAATTGAACGGTAATTAGTTTGACTTTATAATTTATACCATTATAAATACTAATGCTTAAACACTCTTTTTATGACTATTTACAGCATAACCTTATTATTCTCTTCGCTACAATCATTTTTGAACAAACCTTCATATAAAAGGTTTGTTTCTTAAAAAAATATACACTAATATATACAGGGTTTTCATGGTTTTTGTACAATAAATGAACATTTAATATACATGTAAAGTGTGAATTATTCTAATGAGTTAAATTATTATTATATTGGTTTTACAAATTTTCTTTAAATTTAAATATTTATATATACAGTGTTACTCTTGCCATCACGTTCCCCGACTCAACGGTGGTTTATTATAAAGTTCATGAAGGAATTGTTCCCCCAACTAATAATTGTGTCGGTTGAATCAAAGAGAAGAGCAACAAGACTGAAAGATGTTTGAAAAATGAATAAGATTAAATCTGAATGTTTAAATGTATGATAACAAAATGTCTGAAACAAATCGCTTCTTTCTTAATTGCAATGTTAAACGAGCATCCCCTCCAATTGAATTAACAGATAAAATATCCAGTATGTGCCTTAATTTAATTATTAATCCAAATGTATAATATTTATAACAGATTTAAAAGAAAAAATAAGAGTAAGAAGTAACGCCATAATTGTTGCAAATAATATAAAGAGCAACAATTCTACAGGATGTTGAAAGCAAATAGGATATAATATTATTATTCTACAAAATTTTGTTGGAGAAATATATACTACATATTGAGTTGAAAATGTAAAAGTATTTGGTGAATTGTCCCAAAATCAAAACTTTATAAATCCCATTTTGGCGTATTAAATAATTATAATATGCCAAACCAAAATAAAAATAAAGCAGAGAAATCGATGACCCAAATTTATTAGTTAATTAATTACATTAATTAAATAATTAATTTTCCATTCCTTCATTATCTTGACCGTCGCGGTTGGGGTGGAGGCGGTGGAGGATTATTTATAAATCTTCTATTTCCACCCCCATAAAATTGGCCATATGGCATATCACCATATCCACCATCATAACGCGGGGGAGGCGGTGGAGGTGGTAATTCACTATAAGGAGAGAGTCCAAAGCTCATAGGATGCATCATAGCATTATAATATCTAGGATCTCCTGTATCATATGGCATTCCATACACGGGATTAGCATTTTGCCCACGATTCCCTCGTGGTTGATATCTTATACGTCCATCTGGTCCAATTATTTGTTCTTCTTCTATTGGATATCGTCTTTGTTGTCTTTGCAGTTGCTGACGTATTTCACCATTATTAAGTCCTGAGAATTGTTGTGGCGGCTGTGTTTCCCGTCTTTTATTTCCACTTGTCTCTTTTTTGCTATCTTCAATTGGAAACTGATCTCGAGTTCGTTTATTTGTAAGTGAATTATCAATTGAACTCGACGTTATCAATTCTTGTTCTTTTGGTCTTCGATTTCTAGATGCTCCTGTAGATGCTCCTGTAGATGCTCCCGTAGATGCTCCCGTAGACGCCCCTGTAGGAGCTCCTGTAGATGCTGCACGGGCAGAATTTTCTGGCAGGGAAGAAATTGATACTTCAGTTTTTTCAGTTTTCATTGAATTCAGAGGGGCATTAACAGGTAAGGATACATTCTTTTCTGTTGACGTTTTTTCTACCCTAGGTGTATTTATACTTTCTGTTATTTTAGAAGTAGTATTAGTTGTACTTTCTCCCCTATTCATATTTCCAAATATCCAAATATCTGTTACAACGTCCGTTGTGTCATGTTCTCTTTTACGATGATGCGAAAATTTATCCATTCTAGTGAAATATTTATTACATCCATTCAATGTGCATACAACCAAACTTGTATCGTAAATGTTTGCTTTATAACCGACACAGTTCGTAATATCTTCTTCTGTCGTAGTTTCATCAGCTTCTACGGGCTTTGATGTTGCATATTCAACAGTCCTGACCAAATTAGATTTTTCAGTAGTTTCTCCTTCTTTTTGTAAATTATCCTTATTTATATCCGACTGCATAGTCGGTAATGATGTTATTCGTGCCTTTCCTTTATCCATTGTGTTCACTGTGGGTGGTGCAGTTTTTTCTACAAGCCTAAGTTGCGCGTTATCAGGCTTCCCGTTTTTTTGAGGTTCGTTTAACACAGGGTCTTTAGCTAAACGTCCATCACTTGGTAAGAAATCTGTGTCATTCATAGATAAAGTGGTTGGTTTAGGTGTTGAGGCACGGCGCGTTGGAACACTTTTCTTAATGGCTACATGTTTAATAGGATTATTAGCTTGTGTCGAACCTTCTTTAGGCAAAGAACGGCTTTCCAACTCCATTTTGGAGATGGGGTAAAGTTCCATAAACTAACAATATCGATTCAAAGCCTGTAATGTCCTGTATCCTGTATGTAAAAAAAAGAGCAGTAAATTGGGTAACTTCTTGGATCCAACAAGGAGTACGAAAAGTTAAAACCGAGTCCGTGAGGAATTTTGTGGCGGTAATAGTTTTAACTTTGTTTTGTTGACTTTTATGGTAAAAAAATAACACCGGCTTGTAAAATCTGGACTGATATACAGGAATTATGACTGAATATCAAATCTAGCATGTTATTAGTGACTAAAAATTTAAAATTTTCATTTCTTTTTCGGTTTAGATAGCGATTTTTAATTACATTTAAAAACCTTTAGCTCGAAATGTCTTCTTCAAAATCCAAGTATTGAAATTTATCTTATACGTTTAATTTGTTTAAGCGTAATCGCGCATTTTCTCGCAAATACTTAATTAACATAATTTCTAGGAATAAAAATCGTGCCGACTTTAATTACATATGTAGTTTGAAATATCGACACATCCCTCCAACACCGGAACATTTACCACTCGATCTTAGTTGGAATGTTGATCTTAACTATTTAACAGAACCCGATTCATTTTTCGAATCATTTCAAGCTTCTCGACTCCCTTTAATAAGTGATTATGACTTAGGAATGAAAACCGAACTTAGTGACTACCCGGGACTTTTTCTTGGGGATGAATCAGGTTTATTATTTTTATTTAATTTATTCACAAATTTATCTTTTTGTATTAATTCCTTTTTTTTTTCTTTTTTTAGGGTTAAATCCCCGAAGAGAAACTACTTCATTTGATATAAATGATCAAGCTTTGCTTTGTGTAGGTAAAGATCCAGTAACTGTAAATCAGGATTTACCAAGGTTAAAAAGATTATCAAGAAATGAGCCTAAAGAATGGTTAAGACGTACACAGTACTTAGATTCAGAAGCTGTATATAAAACAAATAAGACAACTACGATGGAGAGTCGGTAAGATGGTTTAATATGCATGTTGATTTAGCGATTAAATAATGGTTCAATAGAACTAACGAAAATCCTTTAGGATGGCTGCTCTGAAAGCTAATTTAGACCTGGTGGATCAATCTCATGAAGAGCAGATTAAGGCCATTGATAGAACCTTTGAAAAAGCAAATGACCCAGAATTTCTTTCAACATTAAAACATCCATCAAATTCTTCATTGAAAGTGAAAGAAATTATTCCTGTTTTTCCGGAATTTCAAGAAAGTTTACGTGGGCAGAATAAATTTGATAGAGATCCGTGGGAAGGATATGAAATTGATGATGATGAAGTTAGTAATAAATATAATTATATGATTATAATATGAAATGTTTATTTATATTTAATTTGTTATAAGGACAAAGGAGCAGAAAAGGAACCGAGAATGAGCAAAGCCATAATAATTCCGGGCGAAGACCGACATGGAAAAAATCTATTTCGATTGTATGTTCCAGATGTAGAATCTGCAAATAGACTAGTGAAAATTAAAAGTTTTGAAGATACAAAAAACGAGGTAGATGTTTATTTGTCTTTAATGCAATACAATACAATATATAAATTAACTAGGTTTCGCTGTCATTATAGATGTATCACTTTAAATGGGTCAGAGATTATAATATTGATAGTGATACCGTAATGGAAAATCAAGATTTATTATTTGTAGAACAAAATCCTACTGATGGAAAAAATGAGAAAATATTTTCTTATTCTGAACTTTATGTTGCGTCGGTACTTAAACGTAGAAGGGATACCTCGGTAAATATAATAATACCCTGATTATCTTTTTTTTAATACTTATGGTTATTTCCATTTTAATAGGAACGAATACAAATGCCTGAATTACAAGGCGGTAGTACGTACCTTAACGTAGAATATGTTCAAAACATTGAAAAAAGGACGCCAGAGAGACTAGATAGTGATGATAATGATGATTATGATAAGGACATTGACAAAAATAGTGATATATCTGGGAAACGAAAACGCGATGTTAATGATGATTATACAGATAATTGGACGTCTGACAGGAAATTAAAGACTGATAATGATGAAAAGGAAGAATTATTTGACGAAGAATTTGGCAGCGACAACACAATTGATGCTGATTAAATTCTAAATTAAAATTTTTGTAAATAAGTTTTATCACACTACTAGTTCTAGTGATTTAGTAATTAATAATTTATAATCTATTAAGATAGCTACATCTAAGTTATTTATATAAACGATATTAAAACAATTATCAGGTCAATTATAATAATTTGAATATTAAAAATATCAAATAGAAGTATAGAACAAAAAAAATAGAAGTTCCCGCTTATCGACAACAATTTTTGGGAGATCTTTTAAATCATAATTGGTATATTTTATAAAGCAATACAATGTTGTTACACAATTTTAGATAATTTTTTTTCCTTTTTTTTTCTGTCCAAGGTTTTTCTCTCTGAATACGTTTTTTAATACGATCTTATACTTCATTCGATATGGCTGCCTTTTCTGCCAATTGGCGTTTTAATAAAGCTGATTATATTAATAATACTCCTTCTCGCCGAGATGGAACTTCTCTTACAGAAGAACGAATTACGAGAAGGGTAGGAATGAAATTCCTTTTAAACGTCAGCTGGAACCTAAATATACCTCAAAATACAATAGCAACGGCGGCAACATATTATCATAGGTTTTTTATGTTGAGAAGCTTCAAAAGACATCACAAGTATGAGATCGCCGGAGCATGTATATTATTAGCTTGTAAAACCGAAGAAACAATGAGAAAGATATCTCAAGTTTCTATAAGTTGCGCAAAGTTTGCGCGAAAAGATCTGTCGCCTTATGTCAAAGACGAAGGGGAAATTGAAGCATGGTCGAGGACTATTAAAAAAAAGGAGCCGATGATCGCAGCAACTCTCTGCTTTGACCTAGCAATTAATAAGCCATATAAAGTACTGCTCGACTTCTTAAAAACGCTGAAGGGTAAGTCAATTTTTTTAGTTACTACTTGCTATTCACGTTCCTCGAATTTATTATACTTAATTGGTTTAGGTGTTGACAAAAATGTGTTGCAAAATTTTGCATCTCATGCTTGGGCAATAATAAACGACAGGTAAAAATTGCAACGTATTTTGTCAAATTATTTTAATTGAAGTTGGAATAAGTTATACGCTAATTTATTTATTAATTCTCTTTAAAGTTACTTGACACCTATGTGTCTATTTCAAAAGCCCGAAACTATCGCAAGTGCCGCAATATACATAGCGGCTCAAATGATGGATCTTCAACTAAACATTAATCCAAGCAACGGATTATTATGGTGGGAAATTACCGATTGTAATGTTCGTGAATTAGGTATTTGCGTACAAGAAATTTTGGACTCGTATCGCATTCCTCGTGAGGAAGAAATGAGCCCTGATGTTCGAGAAAACGGATCCATAAATCCTTCGGGGACAGTAAATGATAATTTAAATAGAGAAATTATTAATTCGGGGTCAACAACACCACTCATGAATCATACGACACATGTAGAAACGAGAAATGGTGTTCATACTCCATATGACAATCCATCTCCGTCCAGTAATAATGGTGTAACACCCGCGCAGGACGATGAAATGGAAGATGGTCAAATTGTGGAGGATGAAACGGCAAATGGTCAAATTGAAGATGATGAAATGGATTTGAGTTAAATGAAGTGATTGAAGGTGTGAAAGAAACACTTGTCATAATTTTATAACTAAGTGCGATTGAAGTGGAAGACACTTATTATCAAACAAAAAAAAAAATATTTATATATCTTGCGTATAATCGCAAAAATTTGTAAATTCTCATAATTATAATTAATTTATACTTCTCTCCCCTTCCTTTAGCTAAAAGTAACTTAAAAATTTAGATCTTTTTTTTATTTAATATAATTTCAATGCAAGCTACTTACCTTATATTTTCAATGAGCTGGTAAGGATGTTTTCCTAATTTCATAAAAATGAGGACTATTTAAGTGTATATATATATATTTAGTATTTAAATTAACTATAGAACGACATTTAAAAAAAAAATTGTAAATAAAAGACTATGATGCTTAACGCTAATTCAGTTAGCCAGGCAGAATCAATTACTGTTAACTCTCGCATAAATGCTTTAGTTGTGGAAACAACTTGTTTTTGAAAAAAAAATCGGAGCAATTGGAGCAATTTTAGTTTAATAATTTTTTTTTTTACAAAAGACGGTTTCCGTATAGATAATACCTTCATGGAAAATAACCCAAGGAGCATTACGAGTAAATAATATGGAAGATGGGTGTACATGTAATTCCTATTTTTGAAAAAAAAATCATCTCATTATAATTACTATAATTTAAATAGTACACGTGACTTATGAAGTAACGTACAACATTGTCTCTAACAGATCTAAACGATCCATCAGACTGCATCTTAGCAGCGTGGGCAAAATATCCACTGACAAGACATTTCCTAATTTTCACAGTGTCATTTCCACACGATTCAATTGGTACATCAAATCTTACTAAATACTTTTTTAATTGCTCACGAATTGATAAAGCGCGAGAAAGTGCACGAAAATTTAAATAACGTTGATGACACCATCTTGCAGATTTCTTTCCACGGGTAACGAAGGCATTAAATACTTATAGAGTAGATGAAGTTTTAGATGTTATATGTTAGATACGAAATAAAGCTTGTTTCCATAAATTTAATAAATTTACAATTTAACTAACCGTTCAATGATGTTATATGGTCACCTTCTTCAACAGCAAATTTTCGTTTCTCTTCTTCAAATTCAGCTGATGGACTTGAAGGAGTGACAAAAACATTCTATACGTAGTAAAATTGAACAAATTTATGATGAAAATTGACTATAATATTTATGGACAGAATAATTTTTTTAGACTACCTGAACTGATATCATTGCAGCAATAGTAAGCATTTCTTCAGCACATTGAAACTTGTACGAATCCAGTAACTATAAATAAAAAGAAGTAATTTTTTTAAAAATATTTTTTAGATCTAATCGATTTCATGGTTCTAACCGATTTTTGAAATTGAAAAAGAACTGACAGTCGCCAAATTCTTATCTAAATCTGTGGAACTTTTTCTAAAACAAAACAATAAGTCAGATAAAGAAAAAACACAATAACCATACAATCTTCCCGAGCATTGGATCAACAGGAAATTCTGCTAATTGCATCCCTAATGGCATGGTAAGCCGACCGTAATCATCAAGTGCTTTCAAAGAATATAACAACTATGCGAAAAAGGAGATTAATAAATCTAAAAAGGTTGGAAAAAAAAATATTATGTTCATACTTCTAACGCTCGTATCATAAGTTCAGCGGGTGGAGGTGTCATAAAATCAAATCTTAAAACGTTATCAATTCCTAATGCTTTCAAATGGAGAACAACTTGAGCCAGATTGCTTCTATTAATAATTTATATTTTTTAATCAATGTGTAATTGACAACTTTTTTTAAAAAAAAGACTTCTGAAAAAAAATCACCTTTGTATCTCTGGGATACTGGCGTCTCTCAATTTATGGAATGAATCCTCTGTGTACAATCTATATGCTTTTCCGGGCATAACTCTACCCGCACGACCTGCCCTTTGTTGAGCCGAAGCTTTGGATACTGGAACCACTGTAAGGTTTTCCATCCCAGTTTTGGGATTATAGGCTCGTAACTGAAAGTATCAATAAATATTCAATTCTTAATCCTAAATATTAATTAAAATGAATCTTTCATAAAATACTATATTATTAATTTTATGTACTTTAACAAAGCCACAATCGATAACGTATACAATTCCTCCTATCGTAATAGAAGCTTCGGCTATATTAGTAGCCACTACTACTTTGCGAGTATTTTGTGGTGTTTGTTCAAATATTTCCAATTGTTGTTCGGAAGGTAATCCAGCATAAATAGGTAACGGTTTAATTTTCATGGCCGATCGAGGTAAGCTTAATATTAATACAATATTAGGCACCCATGATAATTATATAATATACACATTTACATTAATTTTAATTACGTTGTAGCTCTTTGAAAAATTTCTCCAACAGTATTGTCAATTTCATCCCGCCCAGTTAAAAATATAAGAATATCTCCTGGAGGCTCCTACATTATGTTTAGTCCACATAAGCACTCTAGACATATTAAAGAAGTTCTAATTGTAAAAAACATACCTTTACATGAATATCAAAAGCGGTTTGAATTGCGGTTTCAACGTAATCTTTGCATGGTTCTTCTAGGTAATGTATATCCACTGGAAACATCCTGCCTTCTAAAGAAATTATAGATACATTATCCTTACTAGAATCATTCGTTGTATTAGTGTTATAAAACTCATAAAATGCTTCTGCATCCAATGTAGCAGAAGAAATGATAAGTCTTAATTCTGGTCTTCTTTTCTGAATTCTAAAGATTTGAATAATGATTTATCATAGAACAATGATAAATAAAAAAAAAGCCATTGAATGTTTAGGTGTTATGCTTTACTTTTTCAGAATTCCTAACAAAAGATCAGTATATAAGCTGCGCTCATGAGCTTCGTCAATCATAATAACACTATATTGAGTTAATAAAGGATCAAGAAATGTCTCTCGAAACAACATGCCATCGGTCATGTATTTAATACTTGTTAAATTTGGATCATAACATTCTTCGAATCTTATGCTATATCCGACCTTACATAAAATAGAAAGATTAATATCAATTAAGAAGAATATGAAACGTGAACTTAATATCTTACTTCATTGCCGAGCTTTACATTCATCTCAGAAGCAACGCGATCAGCAACCGTTACAGCGGCCACGCGACGAGGCTAATAATATCGTTAATACCTCGATTTAAGCAAATATAATTGAAAAAAAAAAAATAGATATTTACTTGAGTACAAGCTACAATCCGATCACCTGCTGTCCAGCCCGCTTCATGAAGATATTGGGGCAATTCTAAACAGAATATTGTATGTTCAAATTTAAAAAAATACGGAATATATTCAAAACTGCACACTTAACTTACGCGTTGATTTGCCACAACCTGTTTGTCCAACGATAATTGTTGTCTGATATCGTTCCACGAGATAAAGTATTTGATCACCTTTAAATGAAAGGAACGTAAGTGAACTTCTTTTGTAGACAGAGACATTTTTCGTAGTAAAATGGTTTCATTACGTGATTTGAAAATTGGTAACCCCTTTCTTTGCTGTTGAATTGATAAATTAGAGTCATAATTAACAAAGGTCACAAGGTTTTCGTTTGTTTCTTTTTCTGCCTCGCGATCAACACTTATTCCTATAAATCCACTAAAAGTAAAAAACTATTCATTTAATTAAACTAGCAACTAGGGTTTATGTACCTGGTGCAACAGTTCCTGGTTTCCAAAACGCCATTATGTAAAAGTGAAAGGAAAAGAGTAATTAATCTAATTAATCGAACATTACAATATTGATCTACAAACAAATTTTAAATCCAGAGTAAAATTATAATTATAAAAAATTAGATAATCATCTTCGGAATATTAGAATTTTATATTTATTTATTTAACGTAAAATTTATTACAGAAAATTTTTACTCGATAATATTTAAGCTAACGTAAACATTCATCTTGCCGGCTGTTTTCCTTTATTAGTTCTATCATTTTCCTCCTCCTCTTCAACTAATTTCTCTAAAAATCTTTTAATTTCTTTCACTTCCACACCACATCTTAAACATTGCCAGGTTCCGCCTTCTTGTAGCAATTTAGTTTTAATACAAAAATAGCAATACTTATGCCCACAGTTCGTTTCATATGGATTGTGTACCTTAGACGAGATAACAACAGAAGACATGGATGCATTTGAAGCTGATTGATTCTCATGACATATAGCACAAATATGTGTAGGTAAAAAATCAAGTGAGTTTGATCTGGAGTAAGATTCAGGGAGAAGTTTACGTTTTAAAAGGTTTTTGAGTTTACGCAAGTTAATAAGAGGCATAATGAAGAGAAGAAATTCCTATGAAAAACATATTAAAATTATATTAAATTTAAAAAAAAAATATTTTCGATATAAATAAATCAAGTTTACCGTGAAGGCATGCCAAACCAATTGGCGATTTAAAAATTCAAAGCTAACTTGTCTATTCATTATTCTACGAGCATAAACTAAACGCATTGAAAGAATTCTATCAGTTAATGTACTGTACCTAAAAATAATCGTTCATACTAAGTTAGCATACTAACATTAATATAGAAATTTCCACATCAATTCTATATCCACACTTACTTGCCATCATATAAAAATATCAAAAAATTTAATAAAGATACTGTTTTATAAATGTTTTCTACGTTTTGCAATACTTTCCAGAATATCTTTCGGGGATCATCCTAAATTATATCATAAATATTAGGATTCGAAATCTCATACCTTCAATAATTTATATTAGAATCCACATTACCTCACTTAATTCACTCCATCCTTGCGCTATCACCAGCCGACTGATGCGAATCCATATATATTGACCTCCTACTGTCAACGCGATGTACGCGAATTTCTGAAATTTTGTTAATGACGAGTCTTTGGCTATGGATTGTACTAAAAATATATTTATATGACGCGTATTAAATCAATCTGATCGTTTGAAATATTAAAGACAATCAATTGCTTATACAAAATGATCAACTTCACACATCCTCCCCAATGTTGTCTCTCATTTCGATATTTAAGATTCTGCAATTGCGCGCCATAAGTCGCGCCAGACTCTAAAACGGTAAGGCGATACATAAGATGCAGAATAGCAATCAATTCTGGCTCAAAAGTTTGTTTAATTTGAGGCTGTAAAATGCACAATTTAGCAAACAACATTTACACATAACCTAACTATAATATTAACAAAATATTTACGCTGAATAATAGCCACAATTGCTCTTTAAATGCTTCAAAAAGCTCAGAATCTAATAAGTCAGCGTCTAGCTGGCTAACTCGCATAATGCGCAAAGGAGAAGAAGAAAAAGACGATAACGAACTTCGCAGCGAAGATAGTGAACTTTGAACATTCAACCAATCATTCTTCCAGAAAGCAGCATTATTCGAATTCAAACTTGTGGTTGTCACAGAATCGGTAAGCAAATTATCTTTATTTGAATCGTTGGGTGTCATTTTGTAAAAAAAAAAAGTAATGTTAATGATCAACGTTATCTCCAAATTTAGTTTGGAGGTCAATGCAAGTTTGTACACATTGTATTATTATAAATTGATCTAACCATTCAATTCATTGAATTTTGCCCAACTTGTTTGTTTCTAAACAAGGAAAATGACAAAGGAATCAACCTATACTTTTGAAGTTCACGCTCCTTCACCTCCTATTATTATTCCTGCCAGGAAGCCTACTTCACATATTTCGGCTTCTGTAGCCCCTTCAGGAATGTCACCAATTACGGGGAATCCAATTCTCGTCAATAAATTATCAACACTTTCTTCTCAGCCTTCTTCAAAAAACTCTAGTCCGGATTTAACATCTTTGTCGTCTTCACCTTTGCCCTTAAATCCAATCACGAATAAAACCAATAACATAACAAATACTTCTTTAGCCCCTTCTCCACGCTATTCCTCGTCATATTCTTCACCTTCTTCCTCTACTACGCATTTAATGAAGAATGGTTTTCATTCCACGACAAGACTTCCAGATACAATTAGTACCAATCAAGAAGAGCCTGAACAGATAGAAAATTTGTCTGAAAAACTAAAAAGGAATACAATGAAAAGATCTTTAAGTTATTCAAAAGAGTCTCATAGTTTATATTTTACTCCAACTTTTGTCCGAAATCCCTTTAACGATTGTGAAATATTTTCAATAGAATTAGACGAATCAAATTCAAAAAGAACAAACAGTTCTAATTCCCTCAATGAATCAAATACCTCTAGTTCATTTAAGGAAAAAAAAATGGAACATAATGATACAAAATTAAACAATTGGGATATAATTGAATTCCAATTATTAGCATTGGACAATTTCAGGAATTGGATGTTATGTTTTTGTGTAATTAATTTCGATTTAGAATTGGGGCAGGCAATGGACTTAATGTATCCACCTTTAGAGCTGACAGATGATGAAAAGAAAAATATTTGTTTTTCTGCATTCCCCGATTCGAATTCATTCGACGTGGGAGATACAGTATTTAATTTTCGTATAAGATGTTCACAATCTGGATTGGCTTCTTCAGGTTAGTCATGAAAATTAATTCATTTGTTATGTATGAATTTGGCATTCAAAATACGAGTATATCATCTCTCTAGCGCTGGAAAAGTTCATTTTACAGCTATGATAAATTTATTGCACAAATTAAAAGTGGAATAAAGTTTTAATACCTTCTGATACCTTCTGATCCATTTAATTTTGGATGAGTTTGGTGTATAGAACTATCATAGATGATAAAATTTAATATGAACATGAATGAGAAGTTATTATTGAGAAATTAAACCCATACAATATATTGAGTAACAATGCTATATTAATTAGGTCCAACAGCCGACGCAGGATTTTTATATGGTTATGTTTTCTTCCGTCAGAAGAAAGATCCGCGAATAAGACGTGGTTACTTTCAGAAGTCTTTAGTTATTTTATCACAATATCCATATGTTGGTCTTTTCTCAAAAATGGCCTCTATACTTGGGCCAGCGTATTTTGACGTTGGTAAACCTATGCTTGAAGCAGCTTGTCATGATATTGCTAGCTGGAAACCTCCAGCACCAGGAAACCATTTTGACCTTCCATTTCTGGGGAATGTTATACAAGTAGAGTTATCACAACCAAATAAGCCACAGCTTCTTGAAACATGTCCATTTGATATGGCAAATTATCAACCAGAAACTCAAATTCTTGCTTCGTTACCACCAGTTACTATGTTTACATATTTTAAAGATATGTTAAAAGATTTATGGTTATGTTGGGAATTGATGTTATTTGCAGAACCTATTGTATTGATGGCACCTGATCCAAAAATATGTAGTGAGACTGTGTTAGAATTGGTAGATCTTATCAATCCAGTATGTTATAATGCTATAATTAAATTAAACTTATTCGTGATTTTATTATAAATTAACCATTATTTATCGTAGATACCGTATTGTGGGGATTACCGACCATATTTTACAATTCAGGATTCGGATTTTAAATCTTTTGTAACGAAGAACAAGGTGGACATAATTATATAATTTATAAAATACTTCATTCATAATACATGAATTAAAATTCTTATCATCCGTTTTATAGCCTTCTTCAAATATAATTATCGGAGTGACAAATCCATTCTTTACAAAAGCTTTACAGCATTGGCCACATATAATAAGAGTTGGAAAATCTAAATCAAGAAAATCATGTGACTCTTCATGGAAAGGATTAAATGCTTCATCGCTCGATTTTGTA
Source organism: Rhizophagus sp. LPA8_4_AMF (assembly GCA_021464525.1). NCBI lineage: Eukaryota > Fungi > Glomeromycota > Glomeromycetes > Glomerales > Glomeraceae > Rhizophagus > Rhizophagus sp. LPA8_4_AMF. The sequence continues at coordinate 20,330 of JADRCO010000017.1, read as the reverse complement.
CAAGTAAGAAATATTTATTTAAGCAAATATAAAAATATTCGTCGACGTACATCTTTGTAAAATTATCATATTCTTTAGGGAGTGACAAGTAAACGAAAATCTGTTATAGCTAAAGATAAAGCCATACTGAAACTGCTTGCAGAAGCAATAGCTCGTGGATATCCACCAGGTAAGTTTTATAACATGAAGAGTGGTTTATTCATTTTATGCTAATAATTTTTTGATTTTGTAATTTGTAGATTATTTATTGAATAATATTTTGAGGAGATATTTCGTTGATCTCACGGAAAAATTTTTGGTGCCACTTAACCGATATTTTTCTACATTAATACCATTTCATATGTATGTTTCTAGTAGAAAATGACTTAATGATGATATGATATTAAATTATTTATGTTAACAAAAAAATAATGCTTATTAGAACACTCTCCTCCTCACAAGAACCTCCACTACTTAAGCCATTTAAAACCGATGTATTTTTGAAATCGTTACAAGAACACGGTAATATATGTAACATTATTTTAAAGTATAATTCTACTTTTGCATAACTAATAATTTTATCGCAAATAGGACCACAAATACCTTTTAAATCTAAAAATTTTTCAACAACGTCTACGGACACTTATCTAAATTTTTACGCACAATTTCTAAAATGCGGTAATTTTGCTACATGGCTCAGGCAACGTACCATAGAAGCACAAAATGAGTTACGTAAACGTTATTTACAAGTATTATGTGATGATGATGTAAGGAAATGGATGATTGGTAAAGACGAAATGGAATTAGTGGATTTACTAGTAAGAGTAAAAGACGAGTTGGTAAGTAGTTTAAGTTCATCTGTGTACATATATAATTTGTACTAAATAATCATATTTTGCAGAAACTATCAAGTAAATCGCCACAACAATCTTCATCAACGCGAGACAATAACGGCGTATTTCCCTCTATACCTACACCTAAACAACGCGAAAAGCTAAAATTACAAGCAAACATTATTATATCTGGACTTTCAAGAGATTTAAGAGAATCGTTAGCTGCAGGGATATGATATTAAAATAGGTTGGACAATTGGTTAAAGGTTCAGGATAAAATACTGATGAAATTTATAGATATTATTTATTATTTATAATTTATTTTGGGGTTAATTAATCTTTTTTGAACAATTTTGGGATACAAACAATTTTTAGAACATCATCTTTATATATAAAGAATTTAAAAAAACACTAAAATTCGGTCAATATTACCACAAGACCTCAAACAATTATTATTATTTAAAATTTGATTTATTAATATTTCCTTATTACAACATTGTTCAAAAGAGCTGAATTATTAAAATTAAACAAGCTTTCATATTGCAAAGCAAGCTATTTTTCTTCAATTCTAGCCAAAATTTCAGAATCACGGAAAAGTGTATATTCCTAATTGAATGAATTTGAAATATAATTAAAATCGTATGTTTTAATCAAAAAAAAAAAAAAATCAAAAAATAAAATCAGGATACATGACTTACTTCTTCTCCAACTTTAATAGTACTACCTCCGTAGGATGGAAGAAGTACACGATCTCCAGGTTTTACTTGATTTGGAACGTGTTTTCCTTCCTAATTCATTTATGCGATATATAAAACACGCGTCAGAGATATGGATGATAATTTAAAAACAAATCTATATTACAATCACCTTATCTAATGAACCTTTACCGACCGAAATAACCTCTCCCTCATTTAAAGATTCAAGTGATTTTTCGGGAATTAAGATACCAGAGGAGGTTTTCTAACGTAATTTTTTAAATGTTTTTAGAATAGTGTTACACGATGATTAAAGAGATATAAATGATATACCTGTTGTTGTTTAATACGTTGAACAAGTACGCGGTCAAGAAGCGGAATTATAGCTTTTACATTCCTAGTGGCCGTTGCCTAAAAAAATTTTTTTAAAAAAAAAATTTTTTTTTCACAACTGTTTTTCACAAACTATACTTTTAATTGAAAAGAGATATATCTGAAATTTTTATAAACGCGTACCATTTTTATAATTATTTACTGTTAAGATAGGTGTTTTTCTCAATACCAAAATTAAACTGATCAAGCGTCAAAGAAATAGAAATCTTATTTTATATATTGCTATATTCAGTAATACTTACGAATTTTAACCAATCGGGAAAAATTAAAAATTTTTTTTTTCATGAAAAGCGCCTCCGTCATTTAGTTTAAAGGAGATAGAAAGTTGGAGAAAATTCTACGCAATTTATTTTACTTCGTAATATCAATATAGAAATTGATGGAATTTTTTTTAATCTCCAATCAAAACTTGAGATCAGTACTAAAAAAATTTTTTTGAGTCAAAAAAAAAAAATTACTTTCTCACGAAAAAAAATTTTTTACTTTTGAATTTTCATTCTAACAATATCATAAAAAATAAGTAAAACAGACAATATGCAGCGCGTCTCACAACTTTTCAATAAAGCTCCCCATATAACTATTTCTCCTTCCCTATCTATGGTATCTAGAAACTCTAAAAGACTGTTTCTATCGCGATTTTATGCTACTCACAAAGACCTTAAATTTGGAGTTGAAGGACGTGCTTCATTACTAAAAGGTGTTGATATTTTATCTAAGGCAGTAGCTGTTACACTTGGTCCTAAGGGACGTAATGTGTTGATTGAACAACCATATGGAAGCCCTAAGATCACAAAGGACGGTGTCACTGTAGCTAAAAGTATATCACTTAAAGACAAATTCGAAAACCTTGGTGCAAGGTGAATTCAGTTTACTATAGAAACAATTTCTTTTTTTTTAGTACATACGCGCAGCTATAATGATTTATAGATATAAAAAAAAGATACGCGCTAATTCCGTAAAACGTGAACTAATGTTTATTTTTGTTATTAGGTTAGTTCAAGACGTTGCCAACAAAACTAATGAAATGGCAGGGGATGGTACCACAACAGCTACGATTCTCACGCGAGCAATTTTTGTAGAAGGTGTAAAAAATGTTGCCGCTGGCTGTAACCCGATGGATCTACGTCGTGGAGTTCAAATGGCGGTTGATTCCATTGTCAAATTTCTACGAGAGAAAAGCCGTGTTATAACTACAAGCGAAGAGATAGCTCAGGTATAAATGAATTCAGTTTAAATTGGAACTAATTTTACCAATTATCATAGATTTATCATAAGACGAATTTCTGTTAGGTTGCTACGATCTCGGCTAATGGCGATACTCATGTTGGTAAATTAATAGCTAATGCTATGGAAAAAGTCGGTAAGGAAGGCGTCATCACAGTAAAAGAAGGAAGAACAATCGAAGATGAGTTGGAAATAACCGAAGGAATGCGTTTTGATCGTGGATATATATCACCATATTTTATCACTGAAGCTAAAACTCAAAAAGTTGAATTTGAAAAGCCTTTAATTCTACTCTCCGAGAAAAAAATTTCAGTTTTGCAAGATATTTTACCGGCATTAGAAACTTCATCTACACAACGCAGACCGCTTTTAATTATAGCTGAAGATATTGATGGTGAAGCTTTGGCCGCTTGTATCTTGAATAAATTACGTGGCAATCTTCAAGTGGCCGCTGTCAAAGCTCCCGGCTTTGGTGATAATAGAAAATCCATCTTAGGTGATTTAGCTATATTAACAGGTGGAACAGTTTTCTCAGATGAGTTAGATATCAAGCTTGAGCGTGCTACTCCTGATCTTTTTGGTTCAACCGGTTCCGTTACTATTACCAAGGAAGACACGATCCTTCTTAACGGTGATGGTATCAAAGACATGATAAATCAACGTTGTGAACAAATCCGTGCTGCAATTAGTGATCCGTCTGTTTCCGATTATGAAAAAGAAAAATTACAAGAACGCCTTGCTAAATTGTCAGGTGGTGTAGCTGTTATCAAAGTAGGTGGATCTTCCGAACTCGAAGTTAGCGAAAAGAAAGATCGGTTTGTTGATGCCTTAAATGCTACACGAGCTGCGGTTGAGGAAGGAACTGTGCCAGGTGGAGGCGTTGCCCTTTTGAAATCTATTAAATGTCTTGATAATTTGTCACCCGCCAATTTTGATCAAAAATTAGGTATAGACATAGTTAAGTCAGCACTCCAAAAGCCAGCAAAAATTATTGTGGATAATGCTGGTGAAGAAGGTTCCGTTATTGTTGGCAAAATCCTAGATAATCATGCGGATGATTTTAATTATGGATATGATGCTGCTAAGGGCGAGTATGGCGATCTTGTTTCACGTGGTATTGTAGATCCATTGAAAGTTGTGAGAACAGCACTCGTTGATGCTTCAGGTGTTGCTAGTTTATTAACAACGACGGAATGCATGATTACCGAAGCTCCAGGTTTGTAATACTTGTAATTAAATTTTGTTTATTTTACAATAATTTACGCGTTCTTTGATTTTTGTAGAGGAAAATAAGGGAGCCGCTGGCGGAATGGGACGTATGGGTGGAATGGGTGGAATGGGTGATATGGGTATGATGTAACTTCATATTTTTTTTTACTTTAGGAATAAAATAAAATAATAAAATTATTTGTAATTATTAGAATAGTAATTATTAATATTATTGGTTTTGTATCATGAGTAATCAAAGTATAGGTTCACAAATTATTATCATTCACTGAAATAAATTTAATAAAAATCAAATTTTACTTAATTTTTCTATACTTTGTTGTTTGATTCGTGATATGCGACGCGTAAAAAAAACGCGATACGTTTTACATGTATTACTGTTTCTTCAACTTTAAAAACTATCACTTGATAATTAATATATGTGATATATTTGTAATTTAAATGTTTTGTATGAAATTCTTTTATTACTAATGATGATATTTACACTTATTTTACATTAAATCGTATTTTCCTTAACCTATTGAATTTTCGGCTAAAAATAATTTACAAAAATAAAAAGATAGATAATAATATATAGAATAAAAGATGAAGTAAAGTAACATCTATGAAGAATAATGAATGTTAAAATCATCATATACTTCAAAATCATCTACAGAAGGAGCAGAAGGTACGGGAGAGATTGTTCCTGTTCCATCCCAAGACATTGCATAATTATCTCCATCTTCATTATTATAATGACAATTGCTATATGAATCTGGTAAACTAATTGATAATGCTGATAAAAATGAAGGGTCAATTGGATGATTATTTGTAGAACCAATAGTCCATTCACTTGGACGTCTCATATGGTGATTATGATGATGTATATTAGTGTAATCATTGTTATTATAATTACTATCGTCAGTTGTACCTATTACAAGCGGTATATTAAAATAACCATTATATTTTCCCATTTTCTTTCTTAAATGAGCATAACTATGTTTTCCCACTTTACTAGAAGTTTCGAATATTGTTTTCTTAATTGTTAAATCTACGTTAATTTCTATTGAATATGATATGAAAAAATATCTTGCATTATTAACCGTTGGTGGCACTTTATTTGGAACTGTTATCTTTGTATTAATTGTTGCTTCAAGTGTATCTGGATTAATTAATACTGGCAAGACTGTCGATGATATTACTTTACGCGTGGTTTCTTCTTTACTAATATATAAAACAAAACAAAAAATTTGTTAATTATAAATTTAAATAATTGATTAAAAAAATATTAAAACAAAATAAATACAAACCCATTTTTTGATATAGTTTTAGTTCTTTTATATAAAGCTATAAGCACACCTTCAAGATTTTTAATAGGAGCGATATGTTTTATATGAATACTAATTGGGACAGATTGGCCTTATTAAGGATATTTAATGTTAATTTATGAATAAATAAAAATAAATGATTTGCCTAGAAAAAAAAAAGATTCTTTACCTCTCATAATTGCACCCTTTGAGATTTCAATATTTATATGAGCAAAGCCACGTAATTTCTTTTTCCCCTTAACTTCAATTTGAAAAGGTCTAACTATTGGTGGAGGATAATTTTTTATATTTATATCATCTAAAATTTTAATCTCTGTTGAACATTTACGTAAAAATGTTTCTGATAACCATGAAACCGTTTGTAATGCAGCTTTTAATGTATATGTAATACCATATCCAGAAAACTTTTTTTTTTTTTAAAAAAAAAAAAAGGCAATTAAATAAAAAATTCATAAATAAATTTAATAATAGAGATTATTAAGATTATAATTACCATACAGGAAGAAGGAATATCGGTTGGCAAATTGAATGAAAATGGAAAATTTAAATATTTTTCTACATGTTTATGTTCTCCTATTGAAACTTCTTTTTCAAAAAGACAAAAATCACGATCCTTTGATGTTATTTTTCCTCTAAGTTTAAGACGAACGGCCGATGATTTAATTGTTTTAGAACTTTGTACAATAATGGCTCCTATAAACGTTAAAAGACACAAATGAATAAAAAAATGGGTTATTTCTTTTAAAGAGCAAAAAGATATAACATTTATAAAGTAAATATATACCTTGAACTTCTTCACCAGGAAAATATTCTCTTGCAGGCTCATCAAGCTGAATAAAAAAATCGGAAAAATATGTTGAAAGAGCCTGCATTTAAGCCAGTAAAAGAAAGTTTGAAAGTATAAATTTACTTTTTTAGAAAGATATCAAAATAATATTATTTAAAGTAATAAGACAGTTTTATTTTATGATAAAAAGAGAGGAAAAATTTTTTTTTTTTTAAAATAACCCATCGGAATATATTCCGAAATAAAATTTTCATTAAACCTTACATAAAATACATAAACTAAAATTTTTTCATTGATTAGCGGATGACTTCTATGAATGGAAAAATATTGATTATAGTTATGATTTACCGAAAATCTTTCCTTTGTAAATCTTAACTTTTATCCTGGTAATAATTTATTTTTATTTTTTGATGTGAGACAAGAACTGACTGCTATCCTGGTAATAAGGGAAACCTAACGTGACATAATTGCATAATGTAGATTGTCACGGGATACACGGGATAGAAATTTTAATCACATGATAATTTTAAAAAAAAGCTTTTACACATATGGCGGAAGTTATATTGATTAAGCAATTTTAACGTCATATCAATGATATAATAATTATATGGCATTTAGATTAACCGAGATAAGCCACTTACTCATACTCTCACTTTTTCTCGTAATTTTTTAAACATGGTTTTAATATTGATTTTAATGGTAATTATCGTTATAAAGCAATCTATTCTTTCAAAAATCCTAAATAATTTGCATAAACATTCAAATAGGGTGTATCGGCGTCAGGAAAAAGCCATATTGGGAACTTAATTTCACAGGGACTTGATGCTCCTTTTATTGAAGGAGACGACTTACATCCGCCTTCAAACATTCAAAAAATGAAATCAGAAATTCCACTCGATGAAGAAGATCGAGTACCTTGGTTAAATACTGTCAAGAACGAATTCATCAATGTATCTAAAACTTCATCTAAACCTTATATATTTGTAGCGTGTTCAGCATTAAAATATAATTATCGTCAATTTTTAAGAAATGTTCCTGATAATGATGATATAAAAGTTTGGTTTTTATATTTGAAAGGAAGTAAAGAATTATTACAACAAAGAATTATAGAAAGGAAAGATCATTTTATGAAATTAAATATGCTAGAATCACAATTAAATACTTTAGAAGAACCTATTCCAGATTCTGAGGAAAGAATTATTATTATCGATATTAGTAAAGAAGTCGATAAAGTTAAAGAAGAAATCCTTGAAAAAATATCAATGATACGATAAGTTATGACGTAATATGAACAAAAAATCAGTATTTCGAGTATTCGCCTATTTCGAGTTTTTTAACATGTTCCAAATATTAGAAAATATTAGAAATATTAGATATCACAGATATCACGTATTAATGTATTATGTATTCGTGACACGCGAACTATCTTTGGCAAATTAACTGACGTGTATTTATATTCTAATCAATTAATAGATTAAAAAAAAAAGTATGGTTACATAATTATTAAAAGGAGGTTTCATTATCAATAATAAAATGGCGTTTTTTTTATTCAATTGTTATATTGTGTACATTTTGACCCGTCCTTTTTTAACAATGAATTACAGATGATGATGATTTTCAAATAATACAGAATACGGTATAGTTAAACGTGCTATTTTAACTTAATAGCCCATAAAAAATAACTCTATACTTATTATGGGATATTTGAAATCGGGTATATATAGACCTGATTTTTTTTAGTAATCGAGAGTTTTTTTTTTCTTTCTTGATTTCTTTTCGTGAAATAAAAAAAACAAACCTACATTTTAAGAAATAAAAACAATAAATATTATTTCTTTTATTTTATCTTTCTCCTTTCACTTTTTTAAAACATGGCATCTCGTATAAGACTTCAAAAAACAATTTTTCCTCCTTACAATCAAAACAATAAAGTTAGAGCACCAGATCAATTATTAGTAGAGCAAGTGATTAATTCAATAGAATCAAATATTATTGAAACTATCTCAAATCAAGTCTTTTTACCTATAAAAGAATTAATCGCTCCTTTACCAAAAAAATCTCGTACAAGTAAAGTTCCTAGACCACAAAATCCTTTTGTAATATATAGAAGGGACACTCAAGCTAAATTAATGGTTGAGAAAGGTTCTAAATTTGGTTCAAAATTGGATTTTGTTTCAAGAGTCGCTTCAAAAAATTGGAAAAATGCTCCTAGTGAAATTAGAAATATTTATAGTTTTTTGGCTCAAATGGCTAAAAAGGTTCATGAAGAAACTTATCCTGATTATGTTTATCAACCAAAAAAAAGATCAGAGAGATTTAATTCTATCTCTACTGCTTTTCCAATTTCTTCTGATGTTTCTGATAATGATTCTCATAATTCAAATTTATCTGATATTTCTTTCCCTTCTTTACCTGTTCTCACTCCACCTGCTGATAATTATAATAATCCCTGGCCTTACCCCTACACTAGCATTGTTTCATCTTCTTCATCTTTTGTTCCTTTTAACGATACTTCTGAAAATTTTACTTTATATGAAATGTCAGGTTTACGGGTTCCCTTACCTCAACTTGAACATTGTAGACCCATTTACATGACTGATCCTTATGATCGTAAAATGATTGATCGGCTACCTTTGACCCTTTAATATTATAGCGTCAAAGTTACCATCTCTCACAATTCATTTAAATAAATAAAATATTATCAAGCCGTGTAAATTTAATAGTCCATTCGATTAGTAATATTTTTTTTAAACAATTTTATATTCAAGATAAGAAAATCCTTATTTATCTTAAAAACTTTTAATTTGACAGCTGTCAAAATTTGATTTTCATATAATGATTACAAAGTACAATAGTAAATCGGACCTTAAACATTACTGCACGTGATGTTAGATTATATTTGCTGATCAGTACATTGTTCAGGCAATGAAGTGCATGATGAATTTTCTTATTCGATGTTTTGATTGTTTCTAATTTAATATTTATTCTGGTAGATTTTGGATTTTTGTAACATCAAAACCCTGGTTGTCGCATTTATCCATACTCCTTTTTCTTCGATTTAGCCTTCTCAAGCAGGTGAACACTTGGTGTTTTTAGAATTACGAATAATTGAGTAGTAATAATATAAGATCCCGATTTATTCATAATTAATTCTTGCTAAATGTCAATAGTATAAATTGTTTTGTTATATTAAATACATTATGAGTATTACTAAATAAAGCTTACTGATAGTAACCATCAATCTTTGGTAAAATTCATAAAAAAAACTATATTATTAATATTTGAATCAAACATTACGTTAAAATTTTCCCAGAAAATAAATATCAACTTCAAAATTCAATTTGTTATCAAATATATAGTCATTTTCAAAATCAAAAAAAATTATTTATATTGCAAAATACAAGTTGATATTTGATAGTTACAAATTTATAAAATGCTATTTATATTATTATAATCCTGATTTAATATTAAAATCAATTAAATCTAAATCAGATATTTTTAGCAATTATAAAATATTAAATATTAAAGTTACAGCTCTATTATTTACTATTATATAGTGTTAAATAATATTCAAAAAAAACTTTTTATTACTATAATATTGTAAGTAAAAAAAACATATATAGAAATGATGATTGCTGAATTTTATAAATACAGTCAACCCTTTATAGGCACCCTCTGTACAATCACATCATATAAATCCTTCATTATAAGTACACCTTTCATAAGAACCAACATATATTAATGCTATATAAAAAACCCCTCTATAATCACAAGGCTTTTATAGTCACATCCCTTTGGAACCAATACTTAGTAATACTATATAAAAATCCCTCTATATAGGCAATATTCACTATAATCACACTTTTTATTATTGGTCCCAAGGGGTGTGCCTGTAGAAGGAGGTCGACTGTATCATTACTATTAATTGCTTATACAATTTATATATATATTATAACCAAAAAATTTTATAATATTCCTTTTATTCCTTTCATTTTGATTGTTTTTCTTTTTAATTTAATGCATTCATGTACAGTTAATTCTTATATACTTAAAAAGTCACTTTTAATATAAATATTATAAGCAAATAATTAAAAAATTAGACGTTTTTTTTAGTTATAATATTAATTATTAAAATTAATTATTCCATAATTAGTTTTTTTATTTATTATTATTTTATTTTATATAGCGGTGCAATCTTGATCACTTACATAAAAGCAATAATTACAAGGGCAGTGACACATATTACATAATATTTAGTTTAATATAAACTTACCCCCCTCCCCCCCTTGTCAGATTTAACAGCCAATCAAATTATTATATTATAAATATATGATTTTATTAAGTATAACGTAAGATTTTAACTATCCCCCTCCCCCCTTTAATAATTACGTAATAAGTGTCACTCCCCTAACATACTGATATACAGAACAAAATGAAATAATTAATGAAAGCTATGTAAGATCACTACCCCCTCTAAAAGGCTAAGCCGACTGGATACCGCTAGATGCATTATTCTATAATTAGTATATTCCATTTATTAAGTTAGATTTAATCACTATTATCAAATACTAATTACACCATATAATATTAAGGTGGCATACCAACTAATTAAATCAAAAGTATACCAGTTATTTAACTAATTTTACATGATCAAAATATTTTGTTACACTAAGTTTAAAATTGATTGAATCCTTCTTTATTAAACATTTACTATAAAAAAACACAAATTTTTAAAAGATTCCCACGAACATTATATTTATTAATTTTCTTTCTTTTGGTTGAACCCTATTCTTAAGAGCTATTGCAAGGTAATTACATTCATTTTTTTTAGAGAGTTTAAAAATGAGTCAATATTTTTACTTAAAAAGAAAAATATTTGTAAAATATAAGATTCTCAAAACCAAATTTTTAAACTTTTATAATAAAAGGTAAAATATTTAAACATAACTTTGTTCTTAACTTATCTATAGACTTGCTGTAAAAATTTGAAGGTAAACCACGTTTCAATAATGATATGAAATAGGTTACATATATTAATTAGCATATAATACTTAATAGATAAGATGCCAAAGATCTCTTAAAGAAAACTCAGTCACGTTTAGATTTCAAAACATACCAAAATATGACATGTAGTCTTCAACAATCAAAATATCAATTGTCCACTATTCCCTTACTGAATTAAATATTCCTTCTTAGATTAGCAGAATTTGAAACCAAAAAATGTCGGCTAGCTTTAAATAAAACAACTTCTCTTTACAACCAAAATTTTAATGAAAATGACATTAATAAAGATAAAAATTTTGAACAAAAAGCAAACATATTGTTTGAGAAATTATTTGACAGGAGATAATTATAATTATATTTAATATACATAATATTATTTGATGTAAAATATTCTAATGTTTATTTCGTTCAATTTCTATGCATTTTACTGTGGTTTTTAAAATCTGATTGTTGTGTAATGATAAAAATCTTTAATATGCAAATTTTTATTATTAGCTAATATACTTAATCAGTATGCCACCTTAATATAATATGCTATTTAAAAGTCTTTTCATATTTTTTCTTTTAAATAAATATTTTTTTTAATTAGATTGCAATTTAATTGTAATTCAAATTTATTATATATAATTAAAATTACATATATTTAAAATTTAAATACATATTATCTTTATATATAATTAATAACTTATTAGATACTTAAATATACTATTTATTCCTTTTACTTATTATAAAAACTTCTAATATTCAAATTATTTTTTAAAAAAAATAATAAAAAAATAACCAATTTACTGAAATTTAATATACTAATATTTGCATATTTTAATAATAAATTGCAAGATTTAAAATAATTCTAATTATTATTTATTTTTTCTCTTTTTTTGGTAGTTTTAAACTACTTTCCAGTACTGCATAAATGTAAAAGCAACTTTGCCTTTATTATTTAGCATTACCATATTAAAACACTATAAATTATTTGAAAAATATTCGGTAAACCAAAACTATTAATTGAATAAGTGAATGTTAGCCTGACAAATATTTATGAGAATATACAGTCAATTTTCTATCAGAGTTTCAATGAATTAGTTTATGATTACAATCAATTATATTTTATATACTATTAAGCTCTTTTTTTTTATTTCTGCTCTTATAGGTTTTTAAAATAAAGTGTCTTGTTCACGTAAATATTCTCCTATATCAGCTTGATGAAAAGCAACAATATCTGTTGGCTGTAATTTACGAGTTTCAACAGTTGATCTAGCTGTAACACCAAATCCCTAATAATAGAAAGAACATATTATATTCAATATTTAATGGAAAAAAAAAATACATAATAAATAACCTACCAAAGGAATATCAGACATTGAGTAAACTACAACACCTTGATGTTCAGGAGTATCATCTGTTATACGACCTAAATGTGCTTTAAGTATGTGATTTCCGTAAAGAAATGTACTTTCTCCATTTGGTTTTATCCATATTTTATACTAAACCAAAAAAAAATCGAAATTGAGATAAACCGAAATAATATTGAAACCCAATCATAAACCGCAAAGTTTCACATTACCTTTGCATATTGAGCAAGATAATCTAGTGCTGTAATATGTAATTTAAATTTCTTTGATTTCGTAAATTTACCAAAACATACTCCTAAAGAAATTAATTGATCCCGCCCTATACTTATTGCTTGTCGCATTAATGCTTCACTAAAAAATAAAAATTTAGATCATTAAAGTTTTCATGATTTTAAACCTAGATATTTGATATGAATCTAAACATACAACAACTAATCTTTTTAATATACATATATATATATATATATATATATATATCTCAAATTATTCGATGTCATCGAAACGCATCCATTCTAGCTTCCTCTTTTCTTATTACTTACCTCATATAATAAACCTTATCATGATGCAATCTAAAATAATAAGTTTCATCTGATCGATCAATTAAGTGCACAATATTCCTTCCAATACTTATAAAAGAAAAGAGAAAATATATAGATATTTATATTTAACATTCAAAATTACTTTAAATAAACTTGAATTATCAAGTATTTAAAAAGCAAACTGATATAAACAGTATGTTTGGAAAATACTAACTATTTCGATAATTTCTCAAAGAATACTTTAGTTTCGTCTTCTGTTAACGGTCTCATTTTTTATTTTAAATGCAATGGGCAAAAAATTTTTTTTTTTTCAGATTTTGTGAAACAAGATAATTTAACGTAATTTTCCACGTGACCGATTGACTAAAAAGGGGTCAGAGTTAGACTGCAATTATTTATAACCATGTTCATTATTTGTATAAAAGCAAATATTTCAGAGTAATTAAATTAATTCTCTGATTTTTACCTCAGAGAAATGTTATTTTTTAGTAGTCTTTATTTTGGTCATTAAAAACTTGATAAAATAACCATTTAAAAAAAAATTTTTTTCTACCATAATAATCTCTGTGATCTATTTTTTGCTATATCTTTTTTTTAAAAAAAAAGTTAATTAGTTAGAATTTTCATAATAAAAAAAAGAAATAAGTTTTAAAATTATTGTTCTTACCTATCATTTTCCACCCATTAGTTACTGGATCCATTAATCTATCTTCTTGTTTTGTAAATACACAACCATATGTATTTTGATCAATTTGATCTTCACTTCCGTATTTTATTTCATTTGTTAATCGATCACGAAATACAATTACTTCTTGAGTATTAAAGGATATTACCAATACTGGAATTTCTAAATTTTCAAGAAGTTTAGCTGTTACAAACTGCGTCAAAAAAAAGAAATAACATTATGAACTGCATAAACCTTTAATAAAGTCAATTAGACATTTAATAATAATTGTTACCTCCACATCTCTTATATCAAGAATTCTTGAATCACTTATAAGACCTTGCTGTATTTGTGCTTTGATACCATGTGTTAAAACATTATATGTCTATTAAGCAAATATATTTTATTAATTTATTTAAATATTATCAACCAAAACAATCAAAATACGCACCGCTTCTGAGCACCATTCTCTTAATGTGGTTGTATCTCCCTTCAAATATGCCTCCATTATTTCGGGTATTATATACTCTCTTGCTTCCCTCATGAAATCTTCTAAATTAAAATGTGGATCAATCATCTTCATTTGTGCCATAACTTGAGCCGTTTCATTTTCCTCAAAAAATGACCCTTTAATTTTCAAGTAAATCTTAATTAATATATAAAATTCAAATTTGCTTTATGATTAAATAATGAACATACCTAGCGTACTCGTGAAAGCCCTAGTATATGAAATGAGAATATTGTCACTATCTTCATAACTTTTTTTCATATTAAAAATTCCTTAATATTTATCAAAATACATGCTCATTAATAATCTTAAAGATTTGCATAATCTACTTAGAGAGAACATATAAAATTATGTTACCTTGAATAATTGGATTGGTTTCTTTAATCTTATTCCAACTTTCTTTCCATGCCGAGTCTTTGTGCAACACCATAGATGATCCAGCTCTATTTGAATAGGATTTGAATTATAAAGCTGTGAGCATAAGAAATGGTAACTAATAAATTATTTGTAAAACTAAAATAGGGAGCAATATAAAAAATTTATAAGTGACACTTACTCTGGATTTGTTTCAACTACTTTCGATTTCGATTTTGCTAAGGCTTGCTCCTTCAACTTCTTCCTTGTTTCTTTATCAGCAAATCCACCATAACTCATTGAATCATCCCCGACAGTTTCTTTCAAAGAATCGCGAATGTTTGTGTAAACCCTTGTTTGTCTTATTGGTTCAGTTGTGGTAGAAACTTTATCTGAAAACTGAGATATCTAATAAAAGAATTATAAAATTCATTAAATACTTAGTGTATACCGATTTAATAAAATATTACTAATAGTGTTGTCTGTGTTGATATTTCTAACCTTTTCTTTACTTTCTTTAACAAAAGGAGTTTCATTAACTTTTTCAAATGTGCCTGATACTGCTGATCCAACTTTCTCAGCAGATTTTTTAATTTCATCCATAGATTTTTTAAGTTTCTCCGATCCCAGTGTTGTGGTATTTTCCGCGCCTTCCTAAAATCAAAGTAAGTAAATTATATTCATATACAATCTATATGTGTTAATAAATTAACTTTCCATACCTTGGCTTTTATATAAGCCTCCTTGGCTTTTCTTAGAGCGTCAGATTCACTTAATTGTCCCGCCTGATCCTGTAACAACTTCACATTTTGTTGTAATTCCTTATTCTTTTTTATTTCTTCATTTATAGTTTCAAAAAATTTTGTAACAGGGCTTGTATAACTTCGTGCATGTGCAGAACGATATTTCAGTTGTATTAAGTAACGTGATCTTGTTCGCAAAACATTAGAAAATGTAAACATTAATGTTCGTGGAGCAATCATATTAAATATGCATTGGGAGGACATAAAAAAAAAAAATTTTTTAAAAAAGGATGATAGATGATGATGTAATGATCTGTAGATCGCAGTTTGTTTGACTCTACATTGCGTCAGTTCCAATTTTAGAAGTTTTTTTCTTTTTTATCGTTTAGATTTATACACATTATGTCTTCGCAAGCAGCAGATCTCACTTCTTTAGGTACACCACAACCTCCAATTCCCCCCCCTCCTTTTAATGTACCACCAGCCGAAACTCTTACACCTTCACAAATTTCGCAAAACCCTTCTCTTGCTCTTGAAAAGTATAAAAAGAAAGATGCCGTTAAAGGTAAAAAACAAAGATTTTGATATTTAAATGTACTATATGTTTTGTTTAATTCTTTATTTGGCTTTTTTTCTATACACGTAACCTATTTGTTTTAAAGTCATAGTTCGTTTTCGGGCGATAGGAAATGCACCTATTTTAAAGCAAAACTTGTACAAGATAAATGCGTCAAATAAATTCCAAGCCGTTATTCAATTTTTAAGGAGAGAACTTAATTATAAGGCTTCGGATCCTTTGGTAAATAAGATCTTTTTTGAAAAGAATATTAGTTTTTGTTATATAGAAACATTTTAATAATATAGTTCTGAATTCTTATAACAGTTCTTATACATAAACAGTGCATTTTCTCCTGCACCAGATGAAATAGTTGCCAATTTAGTCAAGGTATCTTATGAGCATATCAAATATTGTTCTAATTTTATTCAAGTATTTCATATTATTATTTTTTTTTTTAATTTAGTGTTTCAATACGGATGGACATTTGATAATAAATTATTGTACAAGTGCAGCATGGGGATAATAATCCAAGCTCTAAACAATTTTCAATAGAAACAATATTCACCTTTATTTTTTCCCTCTCTAATAATAATAATTAAATTAAATATTTCTAGTGACGGAATAGATAATTTATGATTTGGAATTCTAAAGTGATGAAAGGATTTTGGTAATATAATAATTACAATTAATAAAAATAAAGATTTATTCTGATCTGCATTAATTTTTATAATTTTAATTAAATTTTTACAGACTTTATAGTTAATTTTTTTGAAAGGAATAAAAATAATAAAATAGGCGACCATAATATTAGGTTTTTTTTTATGATGCACCTGGCATGTAATGAAAATGTATGTGTGAAATAAAATGAATTTCAAAGGAGGCTAGGAAGAATGTAATAAATGCTATAGAAAAAACTTAATAATAGAACACATTATATTTCAATAGATCTCTTGAAAAATTATTATTTGAATTTAAATAAATCAATGTTCATTAAAAACTAAGTACAATAAAAGGTAAGAAACAAAGAATTTCACTCCTATATCCTTTTTTCTAAAAAAACCGACAAGAATATTAATTTAAAAAGTCCGATAAAAAATGGAAAGTGAAAAATTAATACTACCATTATTATTATTATTTTACTTCGTACGGTAGGATATCCGAATTCGAGAATTTTGTTGGTGACTCTATAAAGGAATTTACATTACTGATATACAAGATTGATAACATATAATATAAAGATAACTACAAAAGAAAAAAGATTTATCCTTAGTATAGTTCAAGTTCAAGCTGTTTACAAAAAAAAAGATCGGATTCACGATGGAAAAGCCGGTAAGTTAAAGATAATAATGGTTATTAAACTATAATCATGGATCCGAATTGATTGAATAAAAGGATACAAATAAAAATGAAGTTCGTCGTGGATCTCTGAAATTAAGCCCCTGTGAATTATATGAGGTTATATTTTCATTATCCAGAAATTTACATATTTCTTCAATCATCTGTATGAACCAATTAAATTAATATCTCGTTTATCATGCTTTGTAAAGGTGAAATTATATTCTTACCCGATCAAAATGCGGTCGTAAGCATAGCGTTGATGTGTATATTGTCAGACAAGCAAGACAATTATCAAAAAAATTATATTTTGGATTGTGAGCCTTTGCCAACAAGTCATTCAACGTATTTATTGTTTGTTGAAATCGCCTCGGGGTTATCTGAATTTAAAGGAATTAGAAATTTTTCTTTCTTAAAAAAAAAAAAAATTTATTAAATAATAAAATAATTTACCCGTCCATCAATTTCTACAGGAAAAGCTGTTTGAAACTGACATAGTTCTCCACTCGTATAATCTCTGTCTATTCGAATTATTCGCTTAGGTGCTGCTATTCCAGAAGTACTTACATTCGATGATAATGTATCAGGTTGTCCAGGACTTATTGAAGGACTTGAATTTTCCATTTCTGCGAGTCTTGGTGTTAACGTACCGTCTTCGGCAATTTTTGAAAAATTTTTTTGCTCAATGCCTGTGCCTGAGTAATGAGTGTGTGATTGAGAGTCTGAAAAAATATAATTTTCGGGTTTAAAGACACTTGTATTATGTTTATACGGATTTGAGGAAGTAGTAGGTATAGATTTAGAAGTCGATTGTGTAGTAAGTATATAATCTGACTGCAGCGCAGTTTTTTGCGCTTTTGGTGACTCAAGTGAGCTGCCCTCAACTTCTGTTGTGCTCGACTGGTTGGTGTCACCTACAACAACGTATTTCTGCGTTATGGTTGTTGGCGAGCCGTCCTCTTTTTCACCCTCAATTTGGTCCCTTACAACCACGTCCTCTTGTATATTCTGAGGTGGAGCTACCTCTTCCTCTGCCACATTATTTTGTTTATCGTTTTGGCCAACTTTGTTGTCCATTTAGTGGGAGAAAGATAAAGAAAGTAACTCTTGCCAAGATTTCAACTTTGCATAATCAGAAGAACGGTAAAATCGGTCCTATTCGTTCCATAAAATAAATTGAAAACTCGCTCGAAATTTTATAAATTGTAGTTTGTATCATGACACAATGTAAGGCAACGTCACTCCCTTCTGCATCACAAATATAAATTTTTAACTGTACCAGTCCTTGAAATTTGTGCAATAAACAAAGAAAGATTAGCATGCGCGCATATTCGCGGGAAATTCTCTATATTGGCTTAGATTTAACAAAATTTTCTATTATATATATCAATTTAGAAAGTTTTCTTTGGAAAAATTTCCGCCGCCGATTACTTATTTTTCTCTAAAAAGATAAATATAAAATAATTTAAAATAAAACTGGTACTGAACAGGCATCTATTTATTTTGGCTAAAATTTTATATTATAAACAGGTTTAACAAAAGATCTTTGTTCTGTAAAAAAAATAAGCCGGGATTTAAACCTATTTAATTATTTAAACCTATAGCAAAATAGCACATCCATCAATTAATCGTTATTGGTATTTCAAGCTTAAGCACCAAACATAATGAAAATTCTGATAAATATAATTTAATATAAACACTTAAACAATACTATACAAAATTATGAAATTTGTAATAGCACACCCGCGTAAAATGTAGGGTTGGTGATAAATAGCGGTATGAAATCATGGAAGGAAGTGACACATTGTGATAACTAACGTATCAACAGGACTCCGGAAACTCTGTTGATACTATAATGATGTACATTTTTTATAAGGTAAAAAAAGAAATATTACTAGGAAAAGTATTGTCAATATATAAAGGGATTATATTTTTTCTTTAAAAATATAGATTCTTTATCTTATATTTCAGTTATTGCAAATATCAATATTGATGACATTTATTTCTTGAGCAAGTAAATCAGTTAGCAATTTATTTACATATATGATAATTTATTAATTTATACAAATTATATATTCAAATAATCCAAATCCAATTTTTAAGGCTTAAACAGATTGAATAATCTTATAAACTAATTATGTTAAACCCTAAATAATACTGATATAACTTAAAGATAGATTTGAAACAATAAATTGAATTTGTATGTTAGTTTAATTTTAAATTTAACAGATAAAAATTTCCAGTTATAATTTATAATGGATAATAATTGTATTAAAAGTTAAATTAAATATATAAAAAATATTAGTATAATAATTTGAAAATTAATACTATTATGAAAAATATGATTATTTCTATAAATATTACATCTATATTTATAAAAATTAAGACACAAATAATTTTAACTTTACTAAATTACTTTATTTAAAAAATAATTTCATTTGATTAAATTGGTAAATTATACTTTAAAATTAGTAAATAAAAAAATTTGGAAGTTAATACTAATAAAAATTTATAAGCTGATTTTTGAAATAGGTTTATAAGTTTAACCAATTCTTCTAAATAAAGAATGCATCAACTATATATAAATTATTAAGTCTAACCAATTTATCAATTTTAGAAATCTGCCTATATGATATAATTTTTATAAAAATATCAAATTTAATTTTATAAAAACTGAAATACAGGTAGTTTTAATTTATTAACCAAATTTATTTAAATATAAAAAGCAATTTTACACTCCCACGCAAAAAGTTTAGGACCACCTTATTTTTGATTATATTAAATAAAGTTTTATTCTTTATTTATATAAAAAATAAAATTTGTATTA
>JADRCO010000016.1:0-75627 GCA_021464525.1 Rhizophagus sp. LPA8_4_AMF | reverse complement strand
ATACCCAATAACTGTGTTATTATGCAGACGTCCAAGATCATGTTCCATATAAAAAAAATAATAAATTATCTATATAAGCTTATTTATTAGCAGTATTTTACCTATAAAGATTAATATATGTGATATTTAATCCAAATGACGTAATGCGTCAAAAATATCAAAGATATTTATGCAATAAATAATTTATCTAAAATATCAGTATGTTGAAAACGACATGATCCTATTTGGCTGCATAATAATACTAAATATAATTTAAAATGAATATCGTAATCATAAAAATGCTAAAAACGCTTTTGATACAAGATCCGTGATCAACATTACGTGCCGCATTAGACTATTATATAGTTTAAACATTATACTGTCAATCAAGATTTTAGTAGATATCCAGTAAGAAGCGGATTTCCGAACATGAATCATGAGCTAATTGTCCGGAGCGAATGCGAAGGACACTGTATGTACATGAATTTGAGTAAAATGAATCGATCACGTGAGTTTCTCTGTCCCCTTCCGTGACGTCAGTAAATACGCGTCACTTAAATTTCGTAAACAAAAAAATAAATGTGTGATACATTGATAAACAAGATAAGTGCAAACAATGAAAATTAAAAAATTTTTTCGCTCCGGACTCACAACGGTTTCCGTTTCCTAGTTTAACTCAAACGGATAAATAATAATTTTTACTGAAATACCGTCAAGCACGCTCTTCTTTCATTTTTGTTTTCACTGTTTCATATGATAATATAATTTATTTTTATATATGATAAACATCGCCAATTTCTGATCTACAGCCTCATCATTCCACATTTTAGTAGACTATTAAGGAATAATTGAATTCATTAAGTATAAATTTTTTACATATCCCAAAAATAGTAAAGTAAATAGGAAAGGAAGCAATATCTGTATATTAACGAGATTAACAGTAGATTTGTGAACTGGTAGAAATAGGAAAGAAAAGAATTTCTTAATATTACTTGCTCGTAAATTAATCTTTTTAAAGAAGTTACACTTTGCTGTAGAATATTTTTGATACACATACACTACTGAGCATATAGTTGAATGCTTCAAAAATATTTTATGGCAATGTAAATTATTACTGATAAGAGTTCTAATTCAAAAAATATGTTAAATTGCTAAATGGAATTAATTGGATACAATCGGTAGTAGGAAAAGTGTTATATGTAGCAAAATTACGGGTAAAACGTTTAATAGATTTTATGACGCCCCGCCTTAACAATCTGAAAGGCTGGAAAATGTATGTGTTACAATTTTAGTTACTTATTTATATTTAAATTTGTTTTATCTTTTTTATTTACAAAATAATTAAAATTTTCATTTACATCGAAATAAACAGCTTTACAATCAACAATCATTTCTGTTAAAATAATGACCTGCATTTGTTTTACCGCTTGTTTATGGATATTTTTTAAAAAACAGTATAAATAATAGTTAATGGTTAGGGGGGTAAAATATCGGCCACCACACGATATTTTATCCACCATAACCAATAACTAGATTATTGCAAGATCATACTAGTATTATTATTGTAAGAGTATATAAAAGTATAATTAAACTGTAAAGTTTATTAAGGGATTAATAATTTATAGTCTAATGATTTATACAAAAGAAGGTAATAAAGAAATAATACCTGAGAAAGATCATCGAATTTTGTCCTGCATCAATAACTTCAATATCACCCTCTTCCGTAACACTCACCACTGAATCATTTATTCAGAATTTTCTCTACTATTATAAGAAGCAATGAGCTCAATGGACAGGATATAAATAAATGTTTGTACTACGCATTCTTAACTGGGTAATTTGCGACATTTTCCGACATTTACTACATTTTCAGGTTTCCGCTTCAGTGAGTTCAAAATTGCTTTCATTTTTTCTGTGCGAGCAATATCTAATAGTTCTAGAGCTTCTATTTCTGTATTGTTGCGGACTGAATTCTAGGGCGGTACACGTGTTAGGACACGTAATATACAGTAGGATATACTCACTATCTTATTCTCTACCTCCAATTCTTCACGTAAATTCCGTTTATTTCCTTCAATTTTGTTCCAGAAATTATCTACACATGATGTAAGTTCTTGAAAAAGTGTGGTAAATGGTAAGTAGCCGTGCAGAATTGTCATATTTCGAGAAGCTTAAACAGTCAGGTGACATACGATGGGACGAAATCATCATCACCTCAGGCGGGAACGAAACCCTCCTTTGGCTGTGCAAAACTGTTATAACAGACTAAAACGTCGCCGGAAGTAGCAACTAATACATACGAATATATCGGTTACATAATGTGAATAAAAAAATACTAACTATGGAGGTATATAAGAACATGTACTTGATCAATGTCGGGTTTTTCAGGGAAAAAATCTCTGATCTTAGCACTTGGTTTAATATGTTCTCTTACATCATTAGCAAAATCGTTCCTGTAGAGATCAAAATTGTTGTAACATTGTTGAAAAGTAACACGCTTCCCTCTTATTAGCGCATCCTTAAGATCATCAACAGTTTGCGTTATTTGTGTTAATATTGAGTGAAAAATCATTACTGGCATCATCATCTTTAAAGCGAAAGCAGAGGGTAGAGGGTAATGTTATTTACCATTTCCTACACACATAGAAACGTAGTCAGTGAAAGACTGAAAGTGCATGTAAAGAAAGATCATTGTCCCAAGTCATTTCTACCAAATATGTTATACATACCTTAAAAAATTCGCGGGAAAGTTGGCTAAACCTCTACATATTTCTTCACGCTTTGTATCTTACTGAGAAAAAAGATAAGGAGATAGGAAGAGTGATTAACATGTGGTAGCATGTCAAGAAAGCCTTGAAAGCACATGAATACGGATTCTTCATACCTTTTCACATGGAGATCTACCTGAAGACTCCAAGTTGGACTAACGCCTGGCGATCTCAAAATTGCAAAGTCCTCAGCCTTTCATAGCATATGGTTTTGTCGGCACTATTTATTTATAGGGTAAGCCATGTGTTGCAACCAGACACTCTTTCCAATTTTTCTCACATTTGTTCGGGAAAAACTGGTTTGCACGTACAGTATATATTTTCTTTTTGATTATATGTGAAATTAATGTCACTTATTACATCATTGCGCAGAAATTTGTGCGATGTCTTCCGAGCTGAAGATCACCGCTCCGGACTGGTATTGAGAACCTAGGGCTTCGCAATTACTTAAATCAAAATCTATTGGAAGACGAAGGCAGTTAAGCGTTGGAGGGAGAAAACGCTTAGCAATTTGTATATAGTCTGCCCAATGTAAGAAATCCAACATCATTATTCGATGTATTCATACAATCCAATGCCTTTTATCTTCCACAATTTTTGAGCCTGATAGAATCGCCATATAGTGCCAAGGAACTTCGATAAGAAATATGGCCACGTGGTATAACGATTAGTGATACAATTGAGATAGGTGTGGCCGTGTGGACTATTACTTCAAGGAGAAGACTCAATAACGGATTTATTATTCAAAGATAAAGAGGTATAATGATAACGTCAATCTCGGTGAAAAGCATCTCAAAAGAGAATTTATTAGAGGGTTATCACCAAATATTAAGTGTTTCGCTTTAATGGATTTTGAATATAATCACGACAGTATGCCAATAAAGTCAATTATTAAATTCTTTATAACAAAAGCTAGGTATCCTCAATCAGTTATCTCTCTATGGGATCTTCCTCTTGATGTATTGGTAAAAATGCTTATTCAGGAAGAAAAATATTCAACGGCTAAACAAATCTTGCAGCCATGCTTTGACTTACAACAGCAAAGATTGGCTAATTATGTCTCCGATCGGTATTCTTGGAAAAAATGAATGATGACTGTAGACTGTCTTACATTTCACAAAAAAGTTCCTCTCAGTCATCCCAATCATAAATATACCAATCCTCCTCTCTTTGTCCATATTCTTTGATAAATTCATTGAAAGCTTCATCCGTCTCGGTATCTACTGTATACCCTCATCAAACAATTTGCTAATAGATCGGCTATACTGTAATAAAAAAAAAAAAAAATTGCGCATGATTGATAATCATCGCCGGCCACCATTTCATAGAGCACCGTGTTAATTTCCGATTAAGAAATGCGAAAATTAGCACCATCATTCTGTCTAAGAAAATATTTAGCCGGAGCAGCATATCACCATTTGTTATACAAATCATGGGATATACCTTCCTAAACTTTACTGGTGGCAAAACTCCAAGGATATGGTACGTTTACAATCTTACATTAAATATACACAAGGTCAGCAACATTATATTACTATAGACCATTATTATTATACTTTTAAATAACTTTTCTTAGCATTGTTTGTTTCATACTGAAATAATTGTTTGGTTGACTTGTATTGTTAAGTTGAACTACATTTATGGGCATAACCATTATACTAATCGGAACGTTTTTTTAAATGTTTATGAAGGACTCAGGGAAATTTTCTCTTGGTGGCTGTTTGGATACGAAAATTTATTGTTTCTATTACGAAAAACCAATTATATGTTACAATGTAATATGACTAATTCGACCGACAAGTTGCTAAAAAATTATTTCGAACTTTGAGTTCTTCAAACTTATTAATTGTAATCATTGTGAACTTTTGCGCTCGCATTTAACCCAGCTATACTTGCCGCTCAAACTCAAAAATGGAAATTATAACAATGACAACCATTGTTGTAACTTCTTTTTTTTGGGTTCAGGCGGCAAGAGCGTGTCACGGAGTGCTTATATTCATATATAGAACATTAGTTACAGGAATGTAATGTATTTATTTTTTTCATACAGACATTATACTATATGATTTATATCCAATGTCTTTAAAAAATATGGAGTATCACAATGCTACAATACGTTTTTTCTTATTCCTATTGTTTACAGCACTTTTGAGCTTACTATCAGTGGAATTAGTGGTAGTAATTTTGGTACGAATTTTGGCAGGAGGGCTGGCAGGAATGCGAAGTTCGTAACTAATTGTAAAATAAGAAAACGAAGATGGAATTAATAAAAAGCGTGCTAAATGACCAACAATAAAAAAAGGTGCCAGCTGAAAATATATACCCCATAGTTGCCAACATCGCCCTCAAATCAGGTCCCATACCCTCTCCCGGATCATTTCCATAAGCTGCAACTTTGTCTTCTAATGTTTTACCTGGCTGACTTTCCGATATTAATAAAAAGTCTGGCGTGTTTGAATAAATATCTTTGGCAAAATGAGAAATACTCGATCCTAGTTTAAAGGGATTATAAGACGTTTCTAGCGCAATAGGATCATTACCGTTGTTTGCTAAAAAGCTCATTCTATATGGAGATACAGCCATGGATGACATAGATCTGGTATATGTTTTGCCTTGTTGTTGTTGTTGTTTAATGTTTTCTGTGTAAAAATCACCAATGTTATTATAAGTTTTACCGGATGGACCAGCTATAAGGTTTAAGGCCTGTACATAGGGTGTTGTACGTTCAACATCTCTACCAATAGGATGAACAACTAGGAAATAATCGAATATATTTTCTTTGAAAGACTGAAATGTAACCACACCACTATTGTCCACAGTATAATCAGAATCCGGAAATAGATCATTGCCTTGTAATTGATACCAAGCTGTTTCGAATCCAAGTCCATGTTGTAATTCATGAAGGACCACTTCAAGAAAATCGTGTTGATTAGCTTGAATTTGACCAGTTCCAGGATAAAACGTATCTGGATCACGATTAGAATTAATTGTGATGAAAATATCTGGCCCTTCATGTGAAAAACCAGGTTGTACTTGTTTTATTAGCGCTGTAGGAAAATATCTTCTAATTTCATCTAAGTTGTTAAATACTTTCGATGGATAAGTAGCACCTATTTAAACATTCAAAGCAAGTGGACGTAAGGACAGAAATTAGAAATAATTTAATAATGAATGTTAATTGAAAAACATAATTACCCCAGAAAGTTTCAGTCCTCTTTTCAACCGTAATTTCCACACTAATTTTTGTATTTAAAATTAAATTATCGGAAATGATTTGCCCAGCTCGATTGTATGTATCCATGGCATTGCATGCTGGTGATGCGTTATCATTACAAGTTATTTGAAAATCAAACATGTTTGGATTTTGTGACAAAACTTTGGAGGAGAGTAAAAGTAAGGCAAGGGAGAGAAAAATTAGGCACTTCATGATTTAGTTTACAGTTTGGATTTATGTATGCTATCTTGTTACTTATTATTGTTACTGATTAATTTAGCGAGAGGAAAATAAACAGAAAGCTTCTATTTATAGAGAAACGAATTTTTTTGATCATATGATTTATATGTATTACAGTTGCATATCAGATATACTTAAGTGTTTATAAAACTCATACTATGGAAAATCGCTCCTATTTTATTTTCTATTTATTTTGGGTAAAAAGGAATATAAAAGAATGTAGAAAAAAAGAAGGAACAGAAAAGAAATGGATGAACGTAGGTCTGTTTCGGTTCTTCATCAGTTCTTCATCAGTTCTGCTTCAATTCTTATGCATGTGATGATTATCGACTGATTATAATTTTGATGACAAGCCGATTTTCGTTTTGGAACCGGAGTCGCTCCATTTGGAACTTTCCCCATCCAAAGCATAGGATGATCGCCCAATCAAAAATCTCAAACAATATACATAAAGATATTTAATAAATAGAATAAATATAGGATTTAATAGAGTAGATAGTTAGGATAGAAATACATTGATAAAGCCTTAGTGCTTCGTATTATTAGTATTCTATAATAAAAATAATAATAATACATTTCAATGTTAAAAAAACAATGAACTATATGTAACGAACCTCGAAATAATATCTTCCATTTTTTAGCAACACCTAAATACAATAATATTTTAAGTAACAAGAGGCAAGTTTCCATGGGGGAGCTATCCATGGTGGAGGATCTCCCAAAAATAATATCAACAGTCTATAATCCCAACATCAAGAATTAATTTTTTAATGCAATTGTTTCTAATTTTAGAAGATATAGGAGATTAGTAATTAGTCCGGAGAGAAGGACTCTAGGTCACGTGGCGATTTCGGACGCATCATGTCACCAAAATTCTGTGCTACAAGCTTGTGATACATTAGATTATTAGAAAAAAAACAACGGTTTTCCGTTTCCTAGTCTACAGTAGTTAATATAAACAATTTGCATTAGTATTAATAAGATTTACAAATATTTTGTATTAATATTTAATACTAATCAAGTAATCAAATAATTTAAATTTTAAATTATATTTTTGCTATATAATTAAGACCCGTTACTGCACCACAGCATTTTTAAAATTATATATTTTTTTTTTTAAAAAAAGAAAAAAACTTCAAGGGTTTTGACTGACAAGATTTTTAACTATCAGGATTTTTAACTATCGGGATTCTGTTCAACAGGGATTTGGGTTTATCAGGATTTTTGGTGTCGGGATAGACTGTTGATATTATGGTTACCCCATGGTTATCTATATTTACTAAACTTTTATGTATTATGCTATATGGTATGAAAATTGTATACAGTATAACATTATTTAAATTTACTATTATTAACAAAAGGTTATTTATTTTTTATGAAGAGTAGATTATAAAATGATTAATGATATATGCATTCTTCACATTAATAAAAAAATAAAAACATCAGAATGATAATAATAGGCCGTTTATTTTTCACTAAGAGTACTACGTGTAAATATTATTAGACGTACGATAGAATGATGAATTAATAACGTTGGAATCGTTTTCAGAGAAAACAGTTAGTTGTGATATTTTGGAGAGTCGGCATATTAAACCAATGTCGGACAACTTCCCGACAGGACATTTTCCCGACAGCCTAACCACGGCCGTTTGTTCACGTGTTAGTGCATAACTCTGCATAACTCTGGCCAAACTTGTCGGGCAAATATCCTGTCGGGAAATCGTACGTCGGGAAATCGTGGTGTAACCTATTAAACATGTCAAGTTGTGAGGATGTCAGATTTTCATTTGAAGGTGTATTTGGACAACGTTTAAAATGCACATCAGGTTGTTTGAAATATCATCATTCGACGATGACGACCAAGTTCATTTGTAGTCCATAGATAATTTAATCTTTGATCATGATCAGGTGGTTGAGATGATAATATTGATAAGGTTCGGAAATCAAATTTCTATCATATCCATAGACCATAGAATCCGATGCAACCAGGACAGTATGACGAATTACGATTGGTAAGATGTTGTTCGTGAGCTTGAAGTCTTGATTGATAATATATATATATATGTATGTATATATAGGACTGACGCTTAGGCTTCGCATTCCATCTTTTTCTTTAATTTATTGTTAAAATCTCCCTATAAAAAAAATTCTGGAAAAAACGATAAGTGATCATTTTTCTAGTTTTTATTCAACGTGATCATTTTTCTGAAAAATTTTTATAAGTTCTTCGTTGGATATGTCTTAGTTTTTGTTTAATGTAACAGAAGACGTATTTTTCAGGTAAGTGTTAAACTATTTTAAAGGCCCTACTGTTAATAGGGATCTTATTATGTTTTGAAAGGAATTGTTGAGTTTGTTGGAATCAAAATCCGGTAAACAAAACGAGTCACCTTTTTAGCAAGTTAATAAGTAAACCACTTTATGGTATAACCTGCGAAAAATGAATGAATAGTATTGGCATATCAAAATCTATTACTGACTGATCATTATTCTTTAACACTATTTTTTTCGGTTGGTTTTTTATTCTTTCCAAAATTTCTTTTTATTTAATAAATACCTACTTTATTTTATTATTTTTTAGATACACTTTCTTTTTTGTAGAACGCTAGACTTGGGATGAACGGGACAGGAACACCGAGCTCTTGGAATTGAATGAACTGAACTTTATCTTGACAAGGTAAAGGGTGGTGTTATTTTTTTTAATTTATGAGAAACATTTCCTAATGTTTCTTTTTTCTTTTATTAATAGGATCACCAGCTTCTTGGAGTTGAATTGGATGAACTGGACTTTATGCTGACGAGGTAAAGGGACTTAGAAGAGGATTTTTTATTTTATTGCAGATTTTATTCTAGGATTTTGGAGGTAATATGTTCCTTTTTGTTTAGTTTATATTTGGTTTTATTTAATTTCATTTTTAATATTTAAGTTCAACAACTTGTATTTGGACTTTGGTAACAGCTTACAATAAGTTTTCCTTTAGGTTTATTTTATAATTTCGTTTTTTTTATTTTAACTAAGTTCTTTTTTCATATTACTTTAGGCTTTGGCTACTGGATTCGGATGATGAAAACAGTTCATGGTAAATTTCTTAAATTCATTGTAGTTTTTTGATTTTAGTTACCAATTTATTTATATTTCTTTTATTATTTAAGGTTTGACTGCTTTAATTCAACATTTGGAGAGGTATGGAAGAAAATATTTTCTACAAATAATATTTACAATAATCCTATAGCGGTCACTTAAGTAATACTTGAAGATAATATGTACTACTTTTGCTAAATTTGGGAAAGTTAATATCGAATCTTTTCTCGAGTATGTTATATATTAATTAAATAAAATAATTTGATGCAAATGATAACAGATAAAGTTTAATTTTGCTTCATTACTAAAATTAATTATTTAGATTTTCAGCTACTGGATGGACTTGGAAATGTTTCAATTTTAGTCTTGTTACTAATTTATTTATTATTTTATTTTATTATTTAGGTTTCAGTTGTTTGACTTATTGGTTGGACATTCTAGATCAGTAATTATGAATGAAGAAAGAGTCTTTTATATTTTGATATTCTCTTTTGTAGCGACAGATCTTTTGGCATAATTCCTGGAGGTAATTTCGAAGTAATTGACTGTGATTAAGGCTTTAATAAAAAGATTTTTTATTTGTTGAATTACATAAATCTAATTTTAAATATATCCAATATTTATAGATCATCTGGCTTGAAGTTGATGACTCCCTCATGTGATACACCGAAGTATTTTTTCTTGTCAGTAAAACAGATGGATAATACTTTTCGTATGCCATCTTAAGATATGTTGTGACATTTTTTATCGCAAGAAAGCGTTGGCTTGATCGTGCAACTTCTTCATTACTTACATGGTTATTTTTATTGTTTTTTATTAATTTATTATTATTTATTTTTCACGTCTTATTTAATTTGAGGAATATGTAAAATAATATATAAATGTAGTAAACAAATAAATACAAATACATAAATATTTAAAATAATTTAAAATAATAGTAAATGAATTATATCAATAAATAGTTTATACAATAAATACGGATAAGAATGTCTTTAAGGATTCCTCAATAGTAAATTTAGGAACCTTAAGGATTCTATAAAAATCTTTTGATAGGGAATCCTCGATCAAGGATGCATTGCTGATGATTCTAGTCAAAATCATGACAATTTTGATCATGTTTTAATCCTCTTTTCAGATTGTGATTAGTTTAAATCTTAGTAGGAATCTGAAAGTTTCAGAAGCATCCTAAAAATAAAATACAATTAATAACATTCGAAATTATTATATTATCATAAACAGCGGTAGAACATGTTAAAGCCGTTTATTTTCGATAAAGATGAAAATTTTTAATTTTCCTATAAGCAATTTAAAACAAATTTAAATATAAATAAGTAACTAAAATTGTAACACATACATTTTCAAGCCCTTTCAGATTGTTAGGGCGGGCCACGGGCGTCATAAAAAATCTATTATACGTTTTACATACCCGTAATAACGAGTTTTTGCTATATATAGTACATTAGTACCCCTTTTTCTTAGTACTACCAATTGTATCCAATTAAATTCCATTTAGCAATTTACAGATTTTTGAATTAGAACTCTTATCAGTAATAATTTTCCATTGTCATAAATTCAACTCTATGCTCAGTAGTGTGTGAGTATCAAACATATCTTATAGCAAAGTGTAACTTCCTTAAGAAGGATTAATATATATACGAGCAAGAAATCCTTTCCTATTTCTACCAGTTCACTGTTAATTCATTGATATGCGGATATTGTTTTCTTTTTATTTAGTCTATCATTTTTGGATATGTAAAAATATATGCTTAATAAATTCAAATATTGCCTTTATAGTCTACTAAAAATGTGTGATCAAATTCATTGAATGATGGAAAAGGGTCTGTAGATCATCTTTAACTAGAAATCCACGAAGCTCATTTTTCTGCTTTTCTGAATTTTTTTTTCCTTAAATAAAAGTGAGCTATATAATTAAATTATATACATTAATTTTAATTATTGATACATAAAAACTATTATTTTATTAGTTATTTGATGAATAGACCATAAATGCCCAATTCCATTACTCTCATTTATTTCTCATATTTTATTGTAGCTAGCACACATTATCAGAAAATAATTTCATAGCTAGCAGGTTGATTTTTTAAAAAATTTTTGTTTTATTTTTTATCGGTTAAATAGAATCTTGTGTATTTAAAGAAGAGGAGGTTAATATATGACATTTGAAAATTAGAACATGAAATTAGTATTATTAGTGTATTACAAGTTATGATATGAAACAGTGAAAAACAAAAATGAAAAGATGAGCGGGCTTGGCACAGATCATCATTTATCCATCTGAGTTATATTTTATCCGGATAACCTATGATTCTTGTCGGTTCATTACCAGATATCTGCTAATATGAAGCGGATATTCCAAATCTGGATACAATGATTTTATCTCGAATTAACATATATATACAATGTTGATCACGGATCTTGTAACAAAAAAGTGTTTTTTAAATATTTTACAATATATTATTTTTACAAATTTAGTATTCATATGATTATGATGTTCAACTTAATTTAATATTTATTTCAATTTATATTTAATAGTATAGTATGTTCATATTTCAATAATTATTTTTATTACTACATTTTAAAAAAAATTAAAAGGTTTAATTTAATACAATAATAAGAGGATTACGCGTAAGAATATAATTGGTAACTTTATAAACTTATCATATTTATCAAAATATTAATCTGTTACGCCGACTATTTTGTTTAATATTCGGAATATTAATATGATATATAAGTCGAATTAAATGATTTATAAATGCTATCATTATTGGATATAGGTTATAATGATATTTGAATGAAATTATTTAAAATGTTTACACATGTTTATTCTCAAATAATAGCATTATTGCATTAATCATTATTTCATTGATTTGTATAAACCAATTACACATAATATATATAAAAAAATATTATTGTTATAATCATCTTCTTTAATCACGTATAAAGCAAATAAAAATAAATAATAATAATTTCCTTTTTCCTTTGTTTTTTTTAAAGAGTAAATGTTATTTGTGCAAACATTATTTTTCATTCAATATAAGTAAAGTTACGTTATTTTTTTTATAAAATTGATTATTAAAATTATATTATGCTGTTGTATTATATTGCTTCATAACCAATTTTTTTTTCGGACAACCCGATGTTACCTAATAATTAGATATTTCTTCTTCATGTGATCATATTGAAAGATAAATTCGGGTTCAGAAATTCTAAATTAATGAATAATTCATTATTTACGGGATGCAGAGATAAGACTTAAATATATTATTAATATATTCTTATACTAAATGTGACCCTGACACAGAGATAACGCGTAATGTGATAACCAATCAGTTTTTATTTATACAAGAAGTTGATAAATAATAATATTTAAGATAAAAAAAAAATCAAATCAATAATAGATAAAACGGAATAAATTTGTATCCGATTATTAGAAATTTTTTTTTTATTTGGAAACTTGTAACAATTATTTAATTAAATTTAATTAACATCGGGTTACATATCTAAAAATGCGAAAGTATAGGAGATTTATCTCCATAAAAAGATTCTAATGGACCATACATATTTTTCACCGGAGTTCAGTTGTTGTTTCAATGTTTTCATGTACATTAGTGTGGGCAAATCATATTGGATTCACGTGATTTTTGATTACTGATAATCAAAAATTTTATACGCGTTGTGTATTTTGTTATTTTACTTTGTTAATTTTTGTTATCATATGTATCATATGTATTACAATAAAAAACAATATTTTCTTTATATCTCACGCCAAAAAAAATTATATATATATAAATAGTCACACCTATTTGATTGTATTACAATATTAATTAGATTAAACTCATTGTTTAAAGTTCACAACTGATTATTTTAATAATTTATTCCAACTCCGAATAGTAATACGCGGGGGTTTTTTTATTATCGGAATAAACTCTCCGCGTAAAATAAAATTGGCGAAAAGTTGCTGTAAAATAAATATGATACCGTTACATAAAAATATAAAATAAAAAATTATACTGTACTTTAAGTGTTATGATCCGTAATTTCATTTAAAAATAACATGAATTATTATTATAGGAAACATGCATATGAAATTTATGAAATTCGGCGAATGACGCAAAGTATTTTAAACTATTTAACCAGTCAAATCGATCACCCTTTCAAAAAACAAGCCACAATTATTCTTTGCATAAATCAAAGTAACTATCATGAATGAGAAATTCTCCTTTTTTCTTTGTTGAAAATTTTATCCTACTAAGAAATAATTTTTACTATTCACTTTACGCGTTAGTGTCTCATGGAATCTCTTTGCATAATTATTATTTATACTGCGAATAATAATTATACGACTCCAATGAAAATTTCGAAGATAAATTCGTGATTTTTTAGATACAATATATAGTAACATATTTTCGGTAACTTAAGTTATTCGCTTACCAATACAGTATCACAACATATGTCTTATTACGTCAAAAATTTATATCGAAGGTTAGCTTTTATCTTTTGATTTATATATTTAACAATTAAAGTTAAAAGTGATTGGTTTAATTTACCTTTTATTAACTTTAAAATTCGGATTTATGGAAATGCCGTTAACAATATAAAATAGAATTTAATTGCACAAATAATACAGTCCAAAAAATATTGATTATAGAAAAAGAAGGAGTCATTAGGCGCCCAAAAAATATTGGGTTAATATCATATGACCATATGGCTAATATGATGTTGTCGTGCATACTGTTATAAATTTAAAAAAAAAAAAAAAAAATTATAAAAGCTCCTGAAAAAATTCATACAGCTGCTTGCTACACGGCTGCCAAACAGAAGATTACAGAAATAAATAAAAATCAACGTTTTCTTAGATAATAATAAGCTTTTCCTTCAACAATGTCGAAAATACAATCGCAAAATAGGACTTATAAATCATCAAAAGCTATATCGAGAGTAATAAATAAGAGAAGGACTCTTCGATTGCTAAGAAATAATGTTATTAATAACGATGTCCAGTTGGGGGTTATCAATGCAATTAGATCTCTCCCTATTCAAACCTCAAATGATTTTTTAATTGACCAATTTTTTAATGGTTACCGATAAATCGTAAAAATTGGGATTAAAAAAATTCATATTTTTATTATTGTACACCTTTCTTTCTCTTGTCGCGTTATATAATCATTATTGTTTGTTAGCCGTTACCCACCAATTCGTAAATATCGTTTCACGTTTCGTTTATACGTTTATACAAGCCGTTATTTAGTATTATCGTTTTGTATCTTACGGTGGTGTTATCATATTAAAATTTTTATTTAGTTGGCTTAAATTTCGTTAATATATATCTGGGATGATCGACCCTAGATTTAGAAAGTAATGACGTAGTTTTTTTAAAAAAAAAGTTTTGTTCGAAATTCTCACAAAAATCGTTATTTAATATCCCTCCTTGGTTAAAGGGGAAAATTTGAACAATTTAGTAGGGTTTTTTTTTTTTTTTTTTTTTTGTGCTGGGAAACAGGGAGGAAATTTTTTGCTTCGAATATTTTAAAATTCAAAAATTCAAAAATAAGGATGTTAAGTTGGTTTATATTTATCATAGATTTATCATAATAACGGGAAACACAGTTCCGTCGGGTTAAAAAAAAATAAGCTAGTTAAACAAATATTAATTAAATTAACAAGGACTGTTGCATTTTTCGGGTATCAATAAAAAAAAAAAAAGAATCTGCCTGGAAGGCTAGAACTTTATTTTTTTCTAAAGAAAGAAAAAAAAACTAAATAAATAAATAAATCTGCTAGAAATATCACGAGTATCATGATTATTTATTTTTAATACACTATAACAGATAAATTTTTTATTTTACTCTGTGGAATAATAAAGATTAGGTTTCCATGAATTTACTAAAATAGAAAATAAATGTAAATCATTTGATATAAGAATTAAACTAATAATAAAGTTCATTAAAATTAAATCTTAACTATTTTTTTTTGTTTTTTTTTTTCGTTAATTAATTTTTGGAAACATGAAATTAATTTATAATAGATTTTAACAAAGCAATCACCATATTGTGGATTTGTGAATAAAAAATTAATACCTTTGTCTTTTTTAATTTTGTATAACGTTAATTTTATTTCTAAGATGAAAATAACAACAAATAAACATACAGTACAGTATATACCGTATGTGAGGTACTACTATTTAACTTTACAGTTCACAAACATTTATCCACATTCTCGAACTCAGCAGTTTCATCTTTATCATGAAATATACATAATTACACTACAGACGGGAGCAAATTAATATTTTTTTTTTTTTTTTTTTTTTTTGAAAAATAAACTAGCAACATATGTACGAAATTGCCCGGATTCGGAAGAGTCCGGAATCCAGACAGCCTAGATCCTGCGTAACTGTGAATTATTTAAATGACGTCAATTTTCTTAGCGATAAAAATTAATTATTCGAAATATAAAATATTAATTTTAAAGTATTAAAATGAAACGCAAAGAGAATATTGACGTATAGGAGGAATTCTCTCTTAATTTTGATCGATTAAAATGATTCAAATTTTTGAAAAAAATTTCAAATTTTTTCTTTTATCACACGTTTTCGAGATTCTTTTCGTTCCAATAATATAAAGTTGCATTTTTATTTACTGTAGTAACTGTACAGTTACTGAAAAATTAAAATCGATCGACACCATAGAAATTTTTTTTTACTACTTTAGGAATAAGCGTTACTTTTTTGTTATTTAGTTAGTTTTACAAAGGACGGAAGGGACCTGAATAAAGGGAATGGAAAAAATTTGAACTTGGGAACATAAATATGTTTAGTATTATGCTTGGCATTTTATAAATGAAAAAAAAAAACAATAAATAAAATTTTCAATCTAATTTTTAATATTTTAATTTCTAATTCATGAGCGCATATTTCATAACGGTTGCTTTGTTGTTGTTTATCATTTATAGGATATAAGCATTGAGTTGGAATGTAGTACACTAGTACATCTTAATTTATAGTATTAAAAAAAAAATCTAAAGAATTGTTTATATAAAACAAAGAATATATGAAAA
Source organism: Rhizophagus sp. LPA8_4_AMF (assembly GCA_021464525.1). NCBI lineage: Eukaryota > Fungi > Glomeromycota > Glomeromycetes > Glomerales > Glomeraceae > Rhizophagus > Rhizophagus sp. LPA8_4_AMF. The sequence goes on along the minus strand of JADRCO010000016.1, from coordinate 59,270 downwards.
AAAACCAAATATTAATAAAATTTATTTTATTTTTGGGAATTAGTAAGAAAACAGAATACTCACTGTCAGATGCTAACTTTCTTCATTATTATGTTGATCTCTGTCTAGTAGCCTCACAAATTGATCCAGAGTTAGATCCTGAGTTAGTGCCATTCTTACGATCTTCGCTTTTCTTATATTCAAGATATGCTAGAAGTTTAACAAGTAAAGTTTAAAATTTGAGTTTTTATAAAGTTCTACATGACTATAAATACCTAAAATTTCTTCATCCTCTTCATCTGACTCTCCGGCCTCTTCTCACTCTTTCAACGCAGTTAAATTAAAAATATTCTTGAAAAGATCTCTCATTCCAGGTTTTTCTAATATTTCTGAAGCCCTTTGTTGCTCTAAAGCCCTTTGTTGTTCTAGAGCCCTTTGTTGTTCTAAAGCCCTTTGGTGTTGTGAAACTTGTATTTTATCCGACATATTGATATTGATAGGTTTTTTTTTTCGAGTTAAAATATAAAAAATATAATGTGTCACTTCATATTTATACTTTTTTGTGTGACAAAAAATGTAAACAGTTATCACATCTCAGTACGTTTTGGGTTTATCATGTGACGTACTCCCAACGACATGATTTCGAATCATTTATTTTAGAGAATAATACCTTTTAATTATACTTGGGAAATACAAATTACATCTGACATATTTTATAATGCAGACTACGAACTTAATATAAATTTTAATTATGCCGGAATTAAAAATAAACTCGCGGAGTTTAAAAGTTGGGTTATTCATCACGCTCATATTAAATATGATGAGTCATAAGGATTAAAGCATTTGATTTAAGTAGGATCAGTAGGATCACAAATATTTGATAATCCAGCAATTCGTTTAACAATGACTGGGTATTTATGTTCAATTAATAAGTTTTTTAATAGAATTATTAAATAACACACACACTATATTATAAAAAAAGAAAAAATTACAACAATAAGGTACATTATTAAACCCTCTACCAACACTATATTAAAACTTTCTAATGATCTAATAATTATTTTTTTACTTTTATATATGTATGTATATATATATATATTGATTCACCGTTCTTGATTTGACATTTATCAATCTCTATCTGAACTACTACTCTAAAAAGATGAGAAGCGTCAAGCCTTCTTTTATTTTTTATCTTCACCATCACTTATAATAGTTTTAGTAATTGTGGTGGTATCTCCATCTTCGGTTGTTACAGTTTCCGTGAATTCAGATTGTGATGAGGAAATTCCAGTATTAGGATTTATTTCTGTAGTATCACCACTTACATCTTCTGTATAATATGTGGTGGTAGTTGTGGTAATTTCTTCTTCTTCTTCTTGTTCTTCAGTTTCTTCTTGTTCTTCAGTAAATTCTTTTTCTTCATAAGTTTCTTCTTCTTCACTAGAATCTTCAGTAATTCCTTTACTAGTTCCAAAAATATCACCAGCTAAAAATCCTCCTTTAGTAAGTCCTGCCTTTTCTGCCCTTATTTCGGTATCACTATTATCATCATCAGCACGAGTTTCAGTCGATCTACCAATATTACCAAGTTCTGTTACTCCATTTTGACGTCCTGTTGTAGTTTCAGATGTAGGTGCACCCCCTCCACCTGCTTCTAAACTAGCTGTATCACTATTTGAATCATCATGTTTGTCTATCGTACTTGTTAAAGCTCTATGAGGTTTATAAATGAACATTAAATAAATAAATGAAATTAATTTAAATAATAATATTATGCATGATGATGATAACACTAATATTGGTATAATTTCAGTTATAACTATATATCTTTGATATAACGCATAAATTATTAATTGTGGTACATCTTCAATAAATGTTATAAATATAATGGATATTAAAACTTTTTTTCTTCCTTCTTCTGTAAATTTTGCGTTCAATTCATTATAACCTGCACATCTTGATGATACAACGTTTAACGCTTCTAAATCTATACATGACAAGAGTGTAAATCCTAATGCGGTCCTTGGATTTGCCTTCCACCAATGTTCAGTAGATTTTGAATGGGTTAATTGATAATCAATAAGGAACCATGATATTATTATATTTAAAAGAATTGGCACTAAAAAAAACACCCAACTATTTGTGGAAAAAAAAAAAAAATTGTTAGTATATTAGAATATGATATTACGGAAAAAAAAGGAAAAATACGCACCCGCAAATGAAGAACCATTTTAGATCTCTTCCGTGAATTGCTAATACTATAATATCTAATACAAAATCTACTAAAATAAGCGGGAACATAACAATTGTAAAGAAATTTCTTCCCCCTTTGAACTTCTTTCTCGCAAGCAAGGCAAATAATATTAATAAAAATAATCCAATTATTACTCCAATTAATATATATTTATATCTTTTCCATAAGTGAGCTATTTTAAATATTTTAAACGTACATATTAGTAAATTAGTCAAAATAATATTTAAAAATGTACGAAATTTCCCCCTTCCCTCAAAAAATTATTGGTAAACTTACGAGATTCAGGAGCTCCATAAGTTGAATCTAAATTTTCTGTGCGCGGTCCTATTGGTATTGATGAAGTACCTTTGGATAAAACAGCTTTATCTAAACTATTTATTAATGCATTCGAACTTGGTTGATCTGGTATTTTGGTGTCTTTAATGTCTACGCGTAACAAAATTTGATCTTCACGCGTGTTTCTATTAAATTGATATCTCTCATACGGTATTAAAATACGCCCTTTATCGATAGCAAGAGCCCTCGAAATTTCATCAGACAATCCATTAACATATGTCTTTACATCATCTTTCTCCTTAATTTCTAAATAATTTCTTGTTCCATCTGGAGTTAATAGAATAGATGCTCTCGTGTCACCTGATTAAAAAAAAATATTATTAAAAATATTTCGATATCTTAAATTTATGATAATAATAATGATTAAAAAAATTACCTGGTTCATTCTTTCCACTACCAGGTTCTAAAAATTTTTTTTTTTTAAAAAAAAAAAGATCAAAGTTAATTCATTTTATTAAATAAAAAATAGAAATCAAAAATATTTACCTGTTGAAACTTGCCAAGAGCCACCAATTAAATTCTGTCCATTAACTTCAACAAAATCATCATCAATTTTAATAACATATGTAGCATTTCCTCTATCAAAAATATAATCTTCTAACATAACATTCACTACTGATCCATTTATTGTAACGTTATTTGCATTATTTGCGGTTGCTGGAGATGAACTTGCGGGTATTTTGGTTCTAACGAAATCGTTACCTATTCCATCCGGATTCTTTTGACTAATTGTTACATAACCTGTTGATGGTTCAATGTTGCTCATTACATATGCTATCGTAATTTGATTAAGACCCGGTTTTATTACTGCATTTCTTTCTGGTACTGTTGATAATATTGAATATGAGCCATATCCTGTATCTCCTTGAACTAAAAAAAAAAAAAAAAAAAATTTGATTAAAAAACAATAATTTTTTTTTAGTAACGAACGTATATTCTTTTACCTGTTGAATATGTTGTCAAAGAAGTTGAAAAAACACTAGTCCATTGATTTGCAGCAATGGAGCTACTAGTACCATCAGCAATAGCCCAAACTGTATTATCAGGAAATATTCCAAAAACTTTACTAGTATAAGTATAAGTTTCGGGTAAATTCCAAGTACTATTGTATATTCCATCGTTACTATACGCAAATCCATGTATATTTTGGTCTCGTGTGGTAATAACAAAAACTTCTCCACCTTTATAAAGATTTCTAACATCATATAATTGATTATTAACATCGTTTAATTGACTCACATTAAACATTTGTGAATTCAATACAGCTCCTTTTGATGTGAAATCAACATTTATAAAAGTTTTTTCGTTAGTTTCGACATATAATATACAACTATATCCATATAATTGATATGCAATATTACATCTCGGTATGCTGAATGTTTTGACTGCACTCGCTTCAGTAGATTGCGAAAAAATAACAAAAGTTCCTTTAGTTTGTCCATCGTTTGTTATAAAATTTGCCGATACTACCCACTGTGATAGTGTGCTTTGCGTATTACTAAGAAAACCTGATACTATTGCATATCCTCTATTTTCTGTTGAAAATATATATGTTAAATCATATCTTGTAATATTTCCTACATATCCACTGTATTTTTCTTTTATAGTACCATCAATAATACTCCTAAATTATTTAGGAAAAAAATTGTTAAATCATATCGCGTGGTATTTTTATTAAAAAAAAATTATTTGGGACTTACGGTGCTGAATAAGATATCCATTCTATCGATGCAGTTTCTTGTTTATAACAAGTATATAAAATTCCACCATCGTCATATGAACTCTTGATGATTTTAGGATTCGTACATAAACCATTAAAATTATTAAATATTGTCATACTACGAAAATAAATAAATAAATAAATAGTTAGTTAAAAATTAACGAAATAAAGTTTTAACAAAGAATTACTTACTTTTTTGTTACACCATTAAAATCTATAATTTTACCACATAATTCATTTGACGTAGGCATATTACAATAATATGTATATAGAATATATTCTTTTGATATTGCATATACGTGTATATTATCAAATAAATTATTTGTTGGAGGTATTGCTGGGGGAACTGGTGTCGCTCCTGGTGATGTTCCCGGTACTCCACCTGGTGTTCCTGGCGCTCCACCTGGTCCACCTGGTGCACCTCCTGGTCCGCCCGGTGTTCCTGGTGCTCCACCTGGTCCACCTGGTGCACCTCCTGGTCCGCCTGGTGTTCCTGGCGCTCCACCTGGTCCACCCGGTGCACCTCCTGGCCCGCCTGGTGCTCCTGGTGCACCTCCTGGTCCGCCCGGTGTTCCTGGTGCTCCACCTGGTGCACCACCTGGTGTTCCTCCTGGTATTCCTGGTGCACCACCTGGTGTTCCTCCCGGTGTTCCTGGTGCTCCTCCTGGTGCTCCTCCCGGTGTTCCTGGTGCTCCTCCTGGTGCTCCTCCCGGTGTTCCTGGTGCGCCACCTGGTGTTCCATCTGGTCCACCTGGTGCTCCACCTGGTGTTCCTGGTGCGCCACCTGGTGCTCCTCCTGGCCCTCCTGGTGCTCCACCTGGTGCTCCTCCCGGTGTTCCTGGTGTTCCACCTGGTGCTCCTCCTGGCCCTCCTGGTGCTCCTCCCGGTGTTCCTGGTGTTCCTCCCGGTGTTCCTGGTGTTCCTCCTGGTGTTCCTGGTGCACCACCTGGCGTTCCACCTGGTGTTCCTCCATTATCTCCATTATCACCTCCATTAGGACCTCCATTATTACCTCCACCATTATTTCCATCATTATTTCCTCCATTAGGACTTCCATTATCTCCTCCTTTGGGACTTCCTTTACCTCCTCCACCATTATTTTTATTATCATTATTATCATCATTATTATTTTTATTATCATTATTATTATCATTATTATTATTATTATTATTATCATCACAATTATCCCATCTTTTTCGACAATGATTATGATGTTTGTTTTTATGAAATGAGGTACCAGTTACTGAATTAATTTTACAAAAATTATTTTGAGGTATATTATCATCAACAAGATCTAATTTTTGTACAGTACCATCAGATTTAACTAATCTAAAATATAATTTTGGATCATAACAATCATCTAATTGAGATGGTTTAACAAGACGAAGTAATAAACTATTATCACTAAATGAATCACCTTCAAGTACTTGTAAATTTGATTCTGTTTCATGATATGATATTTCAGGAATTGAATTTGTTAAATCTATTATAAGAATTAATAAAATAAATGCTATTAATGATAATTTTGGTTCTTTATAATTATACATCATCATCATTGATGATCATATTATTAACCACCTTTTTAAATAAAGTATAAATATTTTATATATATAATATATTTTAATTTCCTATTTTATTTTTTGAATATAATTTAAAAAACGTGAAAATCTTGTTAATCTTAAAAGAAATTTAGAAATTTTTAATTTTTTTTTTTTTAATTATATAAGTATAAATTTTTTTTTTTTTTTTTATATTTAAAAATATTTGATTTTTTTTTTTTAAAAAAAAAAAAAAAAAAAAAAAAAAAAACGTTACGTATCTTATTTATTTTTATTATTACTAATATTATACTCGGAGGGAAAAAAAAAAAAGAAAAAGGAAATGGAAAACCGAAAAAAGTTTTCGAAACAAAAAATCGAGAAACTTTATCGGAAAAAAATGAAGGTTTCATAGTTTTTATATGAATTATTTCAAAATAATTCCGAGTTTTACTTAAAAGGTTATTCGGATGTACAGGAAGTTTTTTATATTAATTAAGCTACCCGCATAGAGTAACTTCGGGTAATATTTTTAACAAAAATTACTATTTTAAAAAAAGAACTGTATAACAACTGTATAACAACTGTATAACAATATAAATAAGATTTATTTTGGCAAAAATAAAATCGAACTTTGCTATAATTAAAAGGCGATGATCATCGGCTTATCTTGTTTCATTGTAATCGGATAGTAATTAATAAATAGGGAAAAATTAAAAAATTACTTAATCCATATCTTTACAACTAGTGATAAAGTAATTGTTCATTGTCGTTATTTAAAAATAAATTAACGGTAAAAAAAAAAAAAAAATCATTAATTATAAACTATAAATTAATTTGTTCATCTAATCAATTAATTTTGTTTATCAAGTTCGGTTAATTTGCAGATCTAACAAAAATAAATTTATTTTAATTAACGAAATAAAAAAAACAGGTTAAGCGGGAGAAAATTCTTCAAGTATAAGCCACTATCGTGAATTTTTTTTATTTTTATTTCGATATTATTCTATCCCGCAATTCAAAAAATCTTCCGTTATGGCGCCTTCGAACTCAAACCTTTCCATAAAAGGTAATCACAAATAAAACAATCATTTATGGCTTGATTAACCTCATAATTCCTTTATTTACATATTTTTAATTAGGAAATATGATTCTTGAATCATGCATTAAATAATTGTTTTGTTCTTTAAATGATAACATTGTAGTTGAATTTTAATTATTGTGACGTAATTGAACACCCGTTGTATTCCGAAAAGGTTTTTTTGTTCTCACTTTAGATTTCATATTCTTTCGCATAAAATTGACCCTAATATATGAATTTATTATTCAATCAAACAATCAAAAAAATGATATTAATTAGAGAGAATGATTTTATCAAGTTAAACGTTTTCATTGTAAATTCTAAACTTGGGAAAATTCAATCTGTCTTTTTTAGAACCGTATATGCACATTATATTTATAAACATCCCTGCATTTCCAGTTTCATGTAAATTGTGTTACGTTACTTCTCTATTATTATATACAACAATCTATGAATAAATATATTTTGGCGCATTTATTTCTGCGCCACGGCATTTTTCTTTCGCTCTTTAAAATTCACATTCAAATTCATATTACTGGCGTAATTGCATTTCTCATTTTACTTAATAAAGTTAAATATCGAATCCGATTTGCTTCGCCTTAACCAATCTAAACATGGACAATTCCGACTATCGTTTAGCAAAGCCTTTTTTCTTTGTATTTATGCAATAAAACTAAATTAATAGAATTTAAATTTCACCCGTTTTTTTTACATTTGATCCTGAATAATATTTTGTAAATAAATCAAAATAACAATATATATATATATATATATATATATATATTATTTTTTTTTTCCAAAAATGTTAAACATATAAAGATTACAAAATATAAATTTATTGGGATTACAAATAAATAATTATCATATTATTGTAAATCGGTATTTTTGTAGATCAAAGATTCTCTTTACATTTCAGACAAAGAATTTTTTAACTTTCATCTTTTTTTTTTTTTTTTAGCATGATATTTTTTCGCTTTTCATCTTAATCTTTCTTGTTTTACCTTTTAATGAAATTTTTATCATAGTTTTGAGTTTTTTGACAATGGAAAACTTGATTTTCATTATCGCCACCTTTTATCCTTTAAAGTTTATTAATAATATCAATAATTCAATATTTGTCAACAGCCGTTTAGAAATTTCTTGGTGGAATTAAAATTGTAATACAAAAACGTAATTAGACGTGTTACAAGGCATAAAAGTTCAAAAAAAGCCTAAAGCCATTTTTAAACTAATGCCAATAATAATTCTAACTTTAGTAATTGAAATGTTTAATAATTTTAGGTAATAAAATACAAAATTAAACAAGTTTTAGCCTTTTAAGATAAAAAATTTATGAAAAAAACAATTGATTTTAATATTAATTAGATTATATAATGATAATTTCTTATTAAAATTTAAATTTTACAGGCTTTTAAATTTATTAAATTAAATATTTATTCAATTAAAATATTGGTTCATTTAAAAAATCATGTGAATAACGCGTTTCCAGGATTGACTACGATGAAACGTCTCAATATTTCGATATTCAAAAATTGGATTCTGAAAATACAATGACAATTTCTTTAATACCGAAATGTTAAAATGCCAAGGTATTTCACTGAAAAAGATAAATATGTTCAGACTTACTAAATTCGTCTTGTTGCGTCGAATGGTAATAATTTCGCGTCTCAATCATTGGCTAATAATAAGTCATTAACTTTTTAAAATTTAGAAACTTTTGATAATAAATTACAGTATTATCTATCGATCTTATGAGTTTATCCCCATTCGACGAAGCCCAAATGACTCTTGTATATGTTAGTAATTTGATTTAAAACTAATTCTAGTAATTTAATTTATCTTCGATTTTTTATACATTTAATCTTTCCAAGTTTCAATTATACAAGGTGTATCGATTACGAGTGCATAACAATAATTCTTTGCTTTTTTTTTTATCTAACTAAAAAAAAACATTTTGAACTTTTCTCAAAATGGTCAACTACTTGGAACTCGAAAATCCAAGATCCTCTAATAATCAAAGAAAACGATTAAACGTGTTCGTACCATCAATAATGAACCGTATTTATAAATTGATCCCAATTATCATTTACCTTCAATATGCAGCATGTAAATAATTTGAAGAAACTAATCCAAAACTTCATATATTTTTAGCATGTAGAAAGAATAATAATAGGTTTATAACTATATCGCAGTTCTCTGTTTTCTTGAAAATCTGAAGATTCAATTCGATATTGTAGGTACTTTGGATTTTTTTACTCGCTCTATTATTCTTTTACTAACTCACATTGCTGACCAAAAGCAACCTCAAACACACCTTTTCTTTATTTTAAATTATAATTAGAATAATTTTAAAAAACGTGTTATTTCTAATAAACTTTAATTACTTTTTTTTCGTCTACATTCATAGGTAGGACTAATTTAATTTCGTTTATTTGGTTTCTAATGTAATGCATATTATGAACAAATATTTTTATTTTCAAAATAAAAATATTGATGAATTGAATAGTTTGATTAGATTTTTCAAATTACTATTTCTTATTTTAATATTTTTGAATTTGAACCTGTTACCCATTTTTTCAATCTCAATATCGGGTTAGGGTAACTCCATTATTTTTCACCGTAGGCACCGTAGGCTTTAGTTTTGTTATTGCAAATTTTGGGTACCGTGAATAATAATACTAATGTACTTATTTCATGATAAGCAAAAAATATTTTTCGCTATGAATATAATCATTTAACCAACATGAAACAAATGATTTTAAAAAGTCTTGAATAATGAAAATTTTCAATCTTGCAAATCTTTTCTCAATTTTAGAATCAAAAAATTTCTTTTTTCGTTAATTGACATCACCACCAAAACTTCATATTTATTCGCTTTAATAAAAAATAAAATTCATTCAATGTTTTCTCATAATTTTGAAAATTTCCCATCCTATAACAAAAAACGTGTTATATTTTTGAGAAAATTTTTTTTTTTTTATACATTTGAAGTGTTGATATATATATATATATATATATATTATTAAAAACAAAACTTGAGAGATGGTAAAATTGTGAAATATTTATGGGATTGGTAGCTTCTTTGTCGAGTTTTACAGCAATAAAAAATAATATACATTAAGAATGGTATTTAAAAAGAATTAGAAAGTTCTCGCAAAAAATGGGATGTTCTGATTTTTACAGCAATTAAAATATCTATCGTTTTAAAAAATCAATTAGGCGAATATTAAAAATTGATTTCACTCTCTATTTGAAATAGTTGTGTAAAAATGCATGTTACACTTGGTTATCTATCAGATCATGATTAACCAAGTTTTGTTTCTTGTACAAAGATTAAACATTAACGTTAATTTTTCTATTCCTCTTTTTTTTTTTTTAATGAAACCATGTTAAAGTTTTCAAAAATTTACTTTGCAGATTTTAAGATGATATATGGCAGGTTTCAAAGTTATACGAAAATCAATTTTCATTCAAAATATTCTGCTCTTGGATTTTTACAAACACGAAAATTTGCAAAACTTGCGTCTATTAACGATAATTTAGATAATTGTTTACGTGATGAAACACCAACATTTTTCATGATACCAAAAAATCAATATTCAACAGAAAGTTTTGATAAATTGTTTAAAACTTGCGATAATATAACACAACTTGAGAATTTAGTGATTCGACTTTTTCATAAATATCACATTCCACATCCATACACGATTAGAGAAGCGTTTAAGGCATGTTCAAGATTAATTCTTGACGAACAAAATAAGATTCCATTAAATGATTTTTCGGTGAATTCAGTAAGTGAAGATATGTCAAAATATTGGATAGACGTACCATCAAAAACACATACAACAACGGATGATGTAATAAGAGTTGCAAATCAAATTATTGAAAGGTTGGATCAGAATTGTAAGACAGCTTATGTTTATAATTCGTATATTTTAGTATGTGGAATAGCAAAAAGAACTGATCTTGCATTCGCTGCTTATAATGAGATGTTAAAGACTTTCATTATATTGGATATTAGAACTTATAAATCATTGATTTTTGCGTGTGCCAATAAATCAGATTTGGACAAAGCTTTTAACACAATAGACTCTTCAATAGATTCAATATTTTTCTCTCTGAGATCAAAAGTTTGGGTGAAAACAATGATACATTTAGGAATTGGTGCTCTTGTTGCTAAATGGCTTACATTTGGCCTTGCAACAGTTGTACAGGATATTAATACTTTAGCTGTAACTGGAATCGGATTAAGCGCTTTCTTAAGTATGAGGTATGCAATGCATACTATATTTAAAGATACTATAAATTCAGAAATTGATGACTATGATTTTGACATTTCTTCTGACTTAAAATTGGGTAAAATGAGACCAAAGGAAATTCGAAAGTACATGTACATTTACTTGATGAGTTGTTTATTAAGAAATGAGAAATTTAATGAGGCTTTAATTGTTCTTCATCAAATGGCTAATAATGAAATTCCTTTAGATATAATATCGTTTAATAAAATAATTATTAATTTATGTCGTGCACGAAATTCCTCTGCTGCTCTTGAAACTGTTATTAAATTTCAAGAACATGGTTTTCGACCAACTAAACAAACATTTCAACCGATCATTCATTCCTTTATGAACCATGGTTGTGATGAAGGGATGAGAGAATCACTTTATAATTTAATGAATGAAAATAATGTTTCTTTTCCAAACCTTAATGTATTATAATTTTGTAATAAATAATATAATTTTCACTATTAAAAAGGTCGAGTTAGCGGTTTCTTTGACAGTACTTTTTTTCATCAGAAATTTAGTATTTTATATTCAAAACCAATTATAAATTATTGGAACATTGTTAAAACAAATTCAATTTATTAAATATAAAAAAGTCTAAAAACGATAATTATATATTATATTATTAATAATTTTTTTTTCTTTTTTTTTTTTTGAAATTGTATGTTATTAAATTAAACTTCAATTCCAGCTCTTTCTTTTAATAAATTTCTAACCATTTTTTCCTCAACTAATTCTTCCTCTTTATTTGTTTCTAATTCTGCACTTGGTCTTAAACATCCTTTAATTAACTCAATAGCCTCACCTTCATTATGTTCATCAAGCCACTTAGAGTATTCTAGTTCCGACCATCCATAAATTTTATGTGGTAATTGTAATATGCTCAAATTATTATTTGAAGATGAACGAACAATAATATGATGAATTAATATTATAAGTGGAAGTGATGCTGTATGGTGTGCTGCTGTTAATTGAGAATTATCTAAAAATAATAATTGTCTAAAAGAAAATAAATAAATAAATAAATAAAATAAATATAGTATTTCAGTGTAAACTTATGGTCAACAATTTAATGTAAAACTAACCTAAAAGATTTTAATGCTTTATATTCTTCATCTAAATCTGCTAAAGTTAATCCATTATCAATAAGTAATTGATTTAGAGAATATTCCAATTGTGACATATCACTTATCAATTTCAATTTTCCTGTTTCGCTCAATGGTCGTACAAAACTAGCATGAAGTAACCAAAAACTAAGTATTCTTTTCCCCAATCCTTTAATCCTATTTAAACGTGAATTCGAAGTTAATTAAAGAATTATAAAATATCACTTTTTGAATTTATAGTTACCATTCTTTACTTTCTAATCCACAAGAAATTCTTGATAAATATTGATTTTGTATATGTTTGATTCTATTTGAAAGTTCAATCATATATGTGCTACATTGTCCTTCAGATTGTTGCCCAAGTATAAAACTTTTTGATGATTGTCTAAACATATAAAAGTTTGTCAGTTGCATGGTATAAAAATTAAGAAAGAAAATTCTTCTAACCTTGAAAAATCTTCTCGATGAATTTTAAGTAATGTATTTTCTAACTCCTTTTTAATATGCTGTATCAATGGATCAACTATATTAAGCATAACTTTCCTTGTATGCTAAGCCAATTATTAAACCAAATGTTTGTAATTTGTAATTTCTTTCTTCTTTCTTAAATAAAAACATAAAAGTAGAAATATAAATTTTTACCTCAACGGCATCAAATATTATTTCAGTAACAGCATCAGGGTATTCTTCTAATATTTTCCAAACTGATTGATGTAATTGATACAAAGTCGTAACAAGTTCAAGATTTATAATTTGTGAGGCGGTGGCTGGACCAGGTCCAGATATTTGATATGCTGTTGCATCAACTGTAACCTACATTAAATTACAATTTAGTAATAAATAATTATTTCTGAGAGCTTAAATACAATTCGTAAATACCATAGATTCAGACTTGACACAATACAAATTCAAAGCTTTAACAACATTCTTTGCCACTGATCGTAACAAATTTGAATCAAGTTTGGCAACTTCCAATTCACTAAACAAAAATTAATTGAATTAGGGCAAGGATGAATATATTGGATAATAATGAGCTACTTTACCTGGAAATAGCTCTTATGATATTTGTAACGTCACTTTTAGTTGGAGGAGCACGAGATAACCCAGTGGGAAATGCCATATTAATTGGATCAAACATTCTTGTCACTGAACGCGCCAAATAACCTGCTTCAAAACTCGATATACTATGAAGCATAACTAAAGTTTCCTGGCTATAAATTTTAATCAATCTCCATCAGATTTAAAAAATTTCAAGGACTTAAGATCACCTTTAATTAAACTTAATTGAATTGACTTTTCTGCTTGCCTTTGAAAATCACCATCCAACTTTAGATCACAACGTTTTTCAAGTTTCGCAAAAAACTCATGGAATAACCTTAATAGCCTCGGATATCCACCGACAAATGTTTGTTGTAAAAAAGTTGATCCTTTGAATAAATATTGAAATATATATACGTAAATTCCAAAGATAATTAGATAATTAAGAATTTAAGAAATAAACTACCTTTGGTGGCTTCTTTTAGTTCATTTTCAAAATTTAAAGAAAGAATTTTCCAAAAATGTTGGACCAATCCCCCATCTAATATCTAAAAGAAGTAAACGCAATTATTTTCACGGAATTTTCTAGATTAATATTCAATTAAGAAAAAAAAAACTTGACTAACCTTAGAAACTTCATCTAAATATGTGCTATGAGTTATTGTATCTTTTTCGCTAGCCAACGCCCGTTCTAACATGTAAATCTATAAAAATAAATTTGCATTCTAATTAAATCCCATTGTAAATTTTGAAGAATACACAAAAAAAAAACACGAGGAAAAAAGACCTTACTACAGCTTTCACCAATTTCATCCATCAATGCTTCCATACGTTTCCACAATGCTGTGGCCCATAATGATGTTGTTCCAGTTGATGGTTCTGATCCCAACCGGCGAATTCCTTTAATTGGAATAACACCAGAATCTATAAATCGAAGGATTTGTAAATCATAGATGTTTAATTAATAATCCATAAATCTTATAATGTACCTTTAACTTCTTTTTGTAATGATGTTACATCAACAGCATTTTTCATCTGATCCAGTAACTTTCTAGATATGTCATCAACATATTTGGAAACATATTCTCCCATTTCATGGAGATTATGAAAAATTTGGAGACCAAGAGAGATATCTGCTCCATTCTAATCAATTAAAAAATATATATGTAAATTATCCCACATATTCAGCTATTTCTCGTTAAGTTTGGGTATTACAGAGTTGAAATTTCCAGTATTTATATTGAATTTACTAGCTAGAAGCAGAAGATAATACATCGAAATCTTCTTTGGTCACTATATGGAAAGTCAAATTTACAAGTAATAAATCTGAGGCAATGATCTATTCTTGTATATACAAGAAGGGTAGTAAGCGTTTTACCTGTCTATTTATTCCTTCATCTAATAATCTCCGTGCTTCTCTAGTTATATTGTTTCTGGCTTGATAGATTACTGGTAATTGAGCTTGAACAGGTTCAATTCCATCAAAATTTACATCTTGCAAAAGAATCTCTTTGTTAAATTACATAAATAAATCTTAAGATTAAAACTATAATAAAAATTAGAAGACAAAGAATGTTCCATAATTTCACACCCAATTCACCAAGGTTCAAAGCAGCCTTTGTATACTCAATTCCTTTTTCCTTTTCATTATCGATATTAGACAATTGACCTTCTAAACATCTTGATAAATAAAAAAATCTTTCGACATTACGTAATAATTCTGATGCAGCTTGTAATCTTTCCAATTGAACAGTATAATTCTTTATCTGCGCGTAAGGCGCAAATATTTTTGTTTTAAGTCTATTTATTATATAAAGGTTAAGCTAAGTATCATCAGCATTTTATCTCTGATCTTTGACTGATTATATACACGTTTACCTGTCTAACGATATGTTGAGTGATTGAATTCCATCTTTAACGGTATTTAATACAACTTCCAAATCCCTTATTCCAGCAGCTTGTGATATCAAATCCTCAAAATGAGAAGTAACCTATTGCAATTAAAATAGCAAACTTCAGGTAAATATAAAATATCAACATTTATTTCGACAAACGGAACAAACCTGATCATGTAATTGTTTATTTAAATTATCTATACTAAACGATAACTTTGCAAGTGATATTGTGATATCTCCATCCCCATCCGATGTCGCATTAATTGCAGAATTAGCGTATTCCTTTGGATCAAAATTATTTGATAAAAATACCCTATAATCTATGCGAAATTTTTGTTAATAAAAAGATTTCATGTTACTAGATAGATAAATAACATACCAATATATAAATCTGGTTCCGGTATGTTATCGGCCATCACAATATAAAAATTAAATCAACAAGCAAAAAAAATTTAAATGCTTTTTATCCGTGTAACTAATACGATAGTTCCACGAAAAAAATGATACCGAAAAAAAATTTGTAATTTAGCTGCATCAGCCGGGAGTTGAACCCGGGCCACTCGCTTTCTCAAGTATCTTGGAAGGCGAGTATTCTACCGCTATACTACTGATGCTCGTTATATATCACTTGGTGAAAATTAATCATATTTCTTATTTTTAAGATCACGTGAGTAGGTATATGAAAAGACGTAGTTCTGCCATTTTAGAAATCCCCATCAAAGAAATAATGTTTAATGCTCGTAAAAATGAAAGTGGTGCTCAATCAAGAAATGAGTCGCGTCTCTTGACATATAACTTTTTTATGAGACCCCCGCTTGTTAAAAATAATTTTAGCGACTATAAAGAATTTAGACTTGAATATTTTATTAGGAATGTATTAAAAGAATATGATATAATATGTTTGGAAGAAATGTTTCAATTTGGAAGTAGTCGTCGTACTCGACTATTAGAAGCTGCTCGTAAAGAAGGGTTTAATTATTCTCTGACCTCACCTTGCAACACTGTGTTTAATTTAGCTATTGATGGCGGGTTAGTTATGCTGAGCAGGTTCCCTATTAAAGAAAGAGATATACTTATATATCCAAGTGGAGTTCATTCTGATAGGTACGTTTTATTAATTAATTCTTTTTATTATTTATGGTTTTTTATTCAAATATTAATTTTAAATATTAATGTTTCAAGATTTTCTAATAAAGGAGCATTGTATGCAAAAATAGAGTTGGCTCAAAACAACGTTATCCATCTTTTTATGACCCATACTCAAGCTTCTTATGTATCAGCACCACCTTTAACGGATAAATCCGTACTTGTTCGTCAAGAACAATTATCACATCTTCGTAAATTTATTGATAAATGTACTTTAAATGCATTACCCGAAGAATTGATTATTCTAGTTGGTGACTTGAACGTTAATTCACGTCCACAGTCTGATTCTTCTAATGTCAATGGAGATACTGATGAATATTTAAACATGATTAAAATTTTGAGTGGTGAAGGAATTGAAGCTAATCAAATTGATGCATCAGCTTCTCCTGATAAACGTATATATAATAATTCCAAAATAATTAATGTAAAAGATGTGCTTAAAGAGCGGTATGAACATCACCCAATCACATTTGGTGATGTAATTGTTGCTGATGATGGAGCTGCAAGTCCAAGAGAAACAGTTCTAACGGGAAAAGACGATTTGCTTGCTCAGGCCAGTTTGGATTACGTCCTCTTGATTGGCGCCGATCAATCAAAAAAACGAGTTATAATCGATATTCAGAGAACTCGTGTTGAAGAATTTTTCGTGAATGACGCTTCAGTCACTCAATTATCCGGTATATAAATTACTAAAAAAACTTTATTATCTCTGGTCTCTGACGAAATGATTAATTATATTTTATATTTATTTTTACAGATCATTACGGTGTTTCCACATGCCTCATTAGCTCTTAAATAAATCGAGCAATATCATATTTTATTGTATTTTTAATCACAATATACATTGCCTAATTAAAATAACATCCTATTTCTTTTCTAAATACCAAATTTTTTGACCTTGTTTATATCTTATGACATCTTGTAATCCACCAGTTATTAAACCAATACCCGCTCCAATCATAAGTGCATATTTTGTACTTTGCTTCGGTAATTGATCTAATAAATTGCAAATAAGTTCGTTAATCAAATATGTGCTTTAAAGAGTTAAACAAAAAAAATCAAAATTTACTTACATATTCCGGAAACAATCGTACCACTTATAATACCGGCTATTAAACTGTTAATTATATCATTCTCTTTTCTAATAAAATCCAACGTAGTTTCTAAACCACTATACAGAAAACACAATGAGCTCATTTTTGCAGCATAAGGTATGCCAACTTTTACCGCTCCTAATATAACCTTATAATTTTTATTTCTATGATATAAGTACCACTGTTCTTTGGTTTTTGGTAATATATGTGCATGTTCTGCTAAATACTGCAAGGAGGACCGTTTTGCTCCTTCTCGACTACCTAATATAAAACCCCATATTCCTCCTAACAAGCATGTGGTTGTAATTCTTTGATATGGTGACAAGTTTGCTCTTAACTTGTATGGAGGTTCTGATACGGACGAAATCATATTGATTGCGCACAATCAGGAAAAAAGTTTATAAATTTGAATGTCAACGCACGTGAATTTTGAATAGTCTGCATGTGCATGTGATCGATGTAGTTGATATAAATCTAAATTCAAAACTTTCAATGCTGTTTTACGATTCTTATTCAAGATTTAGCATATTTATACCAAAAATTTTAATTTATACATATTATTAATTTTTTTTTTGCAATCGGCTTTGTTACTTGTCGATGATATCTTGATATCTCATTTTTTACTATTGTAAGTAGAGCCATAGCGCAAAATGACAGTTATTGTAATGAAATTTTTTACCTGTAAAATGTTATATAAGGAAGTGTAAATTATGGCGAAGTTAAAAAAATTTGTATCCTTGTGAAGTTTTTGAAGCCTCATGAGAATTTTTTTCGTGAGAATGGGAATTTAAGACTCTTTTTCAAATTTTTTCGAAATATTATGTTTAAAAAAAAACCATTATAAAAACCATTATCATTTTGATATTTTTTTTGTATACTTATACGAATGAAATATTTGACACCAATGATGCAACAAAAATCATTTACTCAAAGATCAAAGCCTTTATTCTTTCTGATCACAATGTTTTCTTAACTTGTAATCTTTATAAATGAATAAATAAACATTACATCAACTTAGGAAAATAAACTATTATTTCGTTTAACTTTATTTCTTTTTTATTTCATTTATTCGTTAATAAGAATTATTTTACTATGCATATATCGAATATTAAAATTTGATTTTATATTGTTAAATCAATTAACCCGACTTAACAATTACGTTACATGTTCTTCTACCTATACATTCGTCCCATAATTATGGATTGTCCTGCCCCCCATGCTGTAATACCTCCTCTGTACTGTATACCGTGGATACCGGAGAAAAAGTACTAGATGGGTTTTCATTATAAATGCTTTCTAATTTAAATTTATAATTGAATCTTCACTTTTAAATAATTATTTTACAATGTTAATATTAAATATATTAAAGCTATTTAATGTAAATTTTTAAATTAAATGACATCCCGGAAGTCAAATATGAAGTAATTAAGCAGAATTAAACCATTCGTAAAATTCTGGATTCTAATTTATGTAAATGATCCATTGAACAAGCATATTCAAAGGTTTTGGCACTACGATATTTTTTTGGAACGTTACAGCCAGGGAACGCACAATCTGGTATAGGAGGAGGATATCTATAACAAACAAATTAAGACATTAATTTCACCAAATATAATTAAAGAAAAAGAATAGTTGTTAAAAATTCTTACTTTGGACCCTTTTCAAACCGTATAGGTATTTCAACCCCTGCTGGAATTGACAAAGTTGCTCCCTCGGCATTGTTCACATAATGAAACGATGAAGGTGGCAATATACTAGAACTATTAGTGTCATTATGTACACTATCTGTATCTTCTTGATCTTTTGTTCGTCTCTTTGTAGTTTGCTTCTTTAAGAGGCGATTGATAGTGTCCATCTTTCATTTACATAAAAATAATAAGCTTTATTTCCTGGAAAAACTATTGCCAATATTTTCAAAATATAAATTTACCTTGTCCTGTTCAGCGCGCTGTATACTCTGATGCTTCCTTCGTCTTGCGATTTCAGATTTTTTCAAAGCAATTTCTTCTTCTGTCATATGTTTCTTTTTCATTGGTTCTAAATTAAATAAATAAAATAAATAAAAGTATAAAACCATATATCTTTTAATTGAACGAAACAAATAAAAAGCATGAATTACCCATTGGAAGCTGTAGTAAATCCTGTTGGTAATTTTCATTAAGTTTTGCTCTCTGTCTTTTTGTAAGTATTTGGTGACCATATGAAGACGATTCAGCAATGCTATTACGAAATAACGTCTCATTAAAGTTAATATCAATTAATCAAAGAATAAAATTTGTCAAAAAGAAATATTCAATTTATCACACCTTCCTATTTACAAACAGTAAATTAACATTGCAGTGTTAGTAAAATAATGTCAAAGTTCATGTAAATAATAAATTTTGATTGCACATCACATACCTCTCTTCCTTGAAGATGGTTGTTTTTCAGGTTGTATTTTTGTTGGTTTTCCTTTTAAAGATGAAGATTGCTGTTTTTGATCTTGCTGACTTCGTTGTGATCCTCCTCTTGTTTTTCTGGTAGTAACTTCCTCTTCATAATCACTTTGTTCTTCATCCTCTTCTTCATCTTCATCCTCATCCACTTCGTCGCTCTCCTCCTCCTCTGCCTCAAAATCTTCTTCATCATCGACAGGAGTAGCATCATCAACATCGTCAATTTCTTCTTCTACTTCTACATCTATGTCATCTTCAATTTGCTCTATCTCCCCTTCAACATCTTCCTCAGGTTCTTCAATCTGTTCATTTTCTTCCTCTTCCTCTTCCAACTCTTCTTCCAACATATCCTGTTCCTCGTCCATTTCGTCTTCTTCCGACTGATATGTAGCGTCTTCTAACTTATTTCTTTCTTCTTCGTCTTCTTCAGAAGGTACAGATTCGTCAGATTCTAGTTCACTAACGTCAGAAGGTGGACCGTATACTTTCGGCGGTATTTCTTGTCTAGATCGACTATAAAGAGAAGTGGATCGCCTCGTGGATGGTCTTCTTGATGAGGTCACCATATTTTGTACGATATGTATTTATATTTGTGTATTTATTTCATTTATTTCAAAGACAGACACCTTTGTATTGATCGTCAAAGCAAAAAACGTTTTCATGCTTTAATTCGTGATTCGTGTAACAATAGAGAATGTCGATCGGGGATAAGAATATCTTTCGCGTTGATCCATAAACATGACAAAAAATAAAAATAATTTTTTCTCTTAAAATTTTCCCGAAAATTTGGAAGCAAATGTGATAAATTTTACTGGCATTTGTCTTGCCAGTGCGGTCGTAAATTTTTCTCTTCCTTATGTAGTGCTGATTTAATAGTAAATAACGAACAAATAGAACTATTTAAAAAAACCACCTTTGCTGCTTAAAATGTAATAAAGTTGCTCTATTTTATAATAAAAGAATTTTTTTTTTAAAAAAAAGAAAGGTTTGCTCAGTTTAAGAGAGTCACACAGTGAACAAGCACTGAAAAATATCTTCGAGTTTTCTCTTACCTTTCTTTCAGCCGAACTTAATAAACTTAGGACAATAACGGCATTTTTCATTTGACCAAAATTGGTAAAATCATATACCAATTGTTTTATTTGTAAACATTATTTAGTACTTTTCAATTAACAATGAAAATAAATTGAATTTTTTTATTTGTAATTAAAATGCTTCATTGAATATATTAAACTATCACTAATTTTTTAAATAAATTGTTACGCTAAATATCACTATGTGAAATTTTTTTGATGAAAAATATAGATAAAATATAATAATAATAATAAAATAAATAAGTAATAAATAAAGATACCATTCTCTTATTATATGCGGGATGTACTTGTGATTTAACAATTAATAATTATATGACCTTTAAGATCAAAGAGAACTGAATTATAATTTTCCTTATTCTTTAACACTCTATCAAACATATATATAGAGAGAGAAAAGAATTCATAGATAGAAATGAATATATATAAGAATAACTTTTTTTTTTGCTAATGAGAAACTTTGCTTTAAAATGTCTTTTTTTTTAGGGTAATGTGTTGTAAGGCAATCATTACCGCTTAGGCATTTTATATGTACAAATATGAACAAAAAAAGCGAATTAAAATGTAAATAAACAAAATCATTTGCCGTCTATATAACTGACTTGAATCACATGAAAAACACGTTATAATTAATTCAAAAGTCATAATTTCTAATTTTAAAGACTTATCCATTATGATAATAATAGATCGTGTAATTGTATATAATTTTGGTAACTAAATGTAAAAAATTATAATAATGAGTAAAATGTTTAGAATAAAAAAAGATATAAAAAAAAAAATAATAATAATGTCTTCTTTTAATCCGCCCATTTTTTTCGAGATTGTTTATGAATTACTCGAAACAAACTAAATTTCATTTATCGAACGTTGTAAGAATGGAGTACATGGCCACCGAATGGTCGTCTTTCTGGACTTTTGCCTTTACCACCATCTTTCCCTTCTACTTCGCGCGCAGATAACAAATATTTTAGGCCTGCTGCTGCTTTCTTTACATCTACAGATGTGTTATGACCCTGTGGAAAATGAGTTCGGGTCGGATTCATTTGTGAAATGAGTCTTTCTTCTATGGTCTTTTCCAAATGTTGCTCAACTTCCGTTGAGAAGGGCGTGCCTTTCAATGGGGGAGATTCCTAAAATATCAAATTTTAATATAAACTATTATATAATGATAAATTGATTAAAACATTTATATAACATACCTTGACGATGTCGGTATGTCCACGGCTTCGTCCAGGTGATATCTCTAAATTTTCGATATCAGATTCGAGGCGAGTCTCACTTAATGAATGTATGGTATCTTGTGCTTCCTCTAAAAGATGCGCATATTCTTGAGCTGATATCATCATTTCGCTTAATTTGCCCTCGCATTTCACTTGGCGACTTTCCAACTCGCTGATGCTAGCACGTAAATGCTCATTCTCGAGAACAACCTAAGATGGATTTAAAAAAATAAACAACCTATATAATTACAACTTTAATTTTATTGAAATATTTGATACTTACTCTACCAAGGTCGGCTTGAATCATTTTAACAATCTGAGTAGTTGTTGCACTAGATACTTTTTGTGAGCTCAACGACTTTTCCAATTGTATGGAAAGATTAACATTCATTTCTTGCGTATCTGCAAGATGTTGTTCGACATCCACTGAAAGATTAAAGCGAAATTGATATTTAAAAAATTGAGGATTGTAGATTCATAGTGATTTTCACAATTGTAAAATTTTAGATATTTACCTAATTTCTTGGCATAAGTGCTTACTTTGTTTCGTGATTCCCACATGTCCTCGGTCATATCGTTCATTTGACCGGTAAGATTATCCAATTCCTTACGGAATCGTTTTAGTTCTCTCCGAGCAGTCTCGAGTTCTTTTTGAAGAAAAGCTTTATGTTCGCGCAAAACTTTATTTTGTTCCTCACTAGCAGCTAATTGAGAAGCAAGTTCGTTGCTACGAGAAGCTTTAGAAAATAATTTTCTATTCTCCTCTTCTAAAACAGAAAGTTTCATATACGCCTGTTCTTCGGCCTGCGTGACAAAATCAAGCTTCATTCTTAGCTCTTCGTTCTCTTCTGATATAGCTAGACCTACACGTGCTGCTTTGTCTAAATTGCTCACTATGTGATCTTTTTCTTGCTCTTTTTGTATAAGCATGCGCCTAAGAGTTTCTGTATCGTTAATGGAGTTGACCTAATATAAATAAATTGATGATTTTATATATAATTAATGATAAAATATTTGTTTAAATATTGATGAATTTTAAATAGCCACCTCGTCGATAAAAACTTGTTTTTCGTTTTCGGTCACTACTGTAATGGTAAATAAGAAATATATTAAACAAAAAAGAAGATAGAGTCATAGCGTCGAAATACTAATAATATTATACCTGGGGACATTGCATAAGGTGGTGAGAGGAGTGGGTCGATATCCTCAATTGTGTTTTCAATATTATTTTCAGTATTATTTTCGGTATAGTTTTCAGTATTGTTTTCGTTTATCTCGTTTGTTTCGTTAACCTCGTTGATATCGTTGTTCTGCTGGAGCACAAAAAAGGAAAAGGAGTTAATTTATATGGTTATTAAAACTACGGCTGTTTCTAATTTATTATATGTCGTTGTACTTGGTAATTGAGTTTTCAGGATAATAAATGTCAAGAACGAGGGAAAAGTAATTGTCGAAGCAAAGAACTCTCTTTATAGTGCACAGACGGAAATAGTATGTAACTCCAAACACAAAATAAGCTTTTATATATTCTTTTTCATACAAGGTTTAAAGTAGAAAACACAAGAAACTTCAAGAACACACTAAAAAACACCTACTGCTTCGTAATCTGCAAGCATGTGGTTCATAATAGAGATAATAGAGTTCTTACGTTGTAAGGTTTGCAAAAAATAATCACAAGGTTGCGAACAAAGTTGTAGGAATAAAAAGAAAGTGGTTAAATTTTTATTAAGTTGTTTTATTCCTTGCGTGCTGTTTAATATGTTAACAGAGAGAGAAAAGTTAATAGTTTGTTTATAGTTAAAGGTTATGGTTTGCAAGGAGTAAAACAAAGGACATATAGAACTTTAAAATGTAAGAAACAGAAACAGTATTATTGAAGCGACGTTAATTATGCAAATATACTCCGAAAGTTTTAAATAAGGGAAATCTGTCACAACTCGTGTTACAATAGAAATAAAGAAAAATATTATATAAGCCACAATTTTTTATTAATTAGGTATATTAATTGTATCCCGAGAATAAATTTATAAATTTGACATCAAAATTAGTTTAATAAAAGTTGTCAAAAGTTAGTTTAAACTTGCCTCCTGAAGTGAATTAATAATGATTCTTAGTAACTGATCTGGATTCTCATTACTGCATGTGGAAATTTAGTTTATAAATTTTATGGGGTTTTCGCATTTCCAAAGCAAACATAACTACATATAGAAATATCTACATGAACGAGATACTTTTTTAATTTAACCCTAGAAACAAAGTATCATCTACTATCTGTTTATTACAACACACTCACATTTCGAATAAACAAAAATCATATTCTGGATAATCCTCGATCAAATTTACAATTTGGAGTAAGTTTTGAATTGGATTAAAAATAAAGAACCAATCTTTTTCTTCCAAGTATTTGCCCCCAACAATAAAGAGCAAAAGTAGGAACAAGTAAAACTGAACATAGTAAATATAATCACAAAGGTGAAAGAAATGAACTTCAACGTGACATTTTGTATTCATCACATAATCCTTTAATTTTGACAGGTTGGCAGATGGCCCGTGCCCCGTGCCATAACTGCCACATTGAAGCCACATTAATTGACCAATGCGCCACTTTTCATGACATTTTTGGCATTCAAACAGTTTCAGGTGGTGACAAATAGGCATTTAAACAATTTGCATACACTTTATCACGTGAACCTGTATAAATAAATGTCGATCCTATTCTATATGCACTAACACGTGATAGATTTACAATTGTGTTACATTTAAAAGTGTATGCAAATTTGTTAAATGCCAATATAAGACCACTCGCAAAAATAATGTTCCTCGCGCTCACGTGATCGGTGACGGTTAGATAATAGACAGCACTTCGCATGATTCCATCGTGAATTCGTGACCTTAATAAAGTGTTTGTTACACTGGAACGGCTGGCGGGCTACATTAATACCGTTATTACCGTACAAACAATCTCGATAAACCGGATCGAAGATAAAAGCTGGATAAAATAAGTAAAATCTTGATTTTACCAGATTGTTATCCGGAATTTCAAATTTTGTGGCGCAGCTTATCAGAATAAAACTCTTTTAATTTTCTGCCCAATTTAAATTTAAAATTTGCTTTCAAGCTGTCCCAGTAATAACAAATATGCCCTTTATATGTCTATCACAATCTAGCAGAAATTGATTGCTCTTTTCCACAATTGCGAGATTGGATTTAACTTAATACATATCACGTAGGCTGTGACATCTAAGAATTTTTATCATCATATGACAAAATCAAAGGTTTAAATGAGATTAATTATCAATCTTCGATAAATTTAAATTTAGGGCTCAAGTTATAATTTGGATAAATATGAGTGAAGACTTAAAAGATATAGCAAGAGAAGTTCACGCGATATTGTATTCAAAGAGAAAAGATGAACAACAGAATATAATTAGAACATATTACGACACTAATGCTAGTGAGTTAATAAATTTGTTGACTGATAATTTTCTCGCGTTTTCTCAAGGTTTTTTTTGTAGTTTTAGAGGAACCAATCATTTTTGTAAAAGGCCAGGACGAAATAATCCGCCAATTTCTTTTCACGGCCACTATATTCATCTCCGTTACTGCAGAAATATATTCGATAACCGATTCAATAGTTGCTGAAAATCACCACATCGTTAGTGTTGATGCCCTCATTAAATATCGTCTACCTTTGAAACCAATATTATTTCGTCAAGAAATTGAATTAAGAACAATCACGAAATGGGAATTTAATGGACAAAATAAGATTGTTAGACATGAAGATATTTGGAGTATAAAGGATTTAGTGGAAACTTTGCCATGCGTGGGATGGGTTTATTCTTATTTTGGAAGAAAGTCTGTGGGGCTTTTTATATATCAGCTTGCAAAAAATATTAGTTATATTGGCTATGATGTTTGAATTACATTAGAACCATTGTTATTAATCATTATATAGTTTATTTTCAAGTCAAGTATTTTGAAAAGCAAGAAATTCTTTTAATTTTTTTAACGCTTTATACCTATGAGATATTGTATTTTTGATACTCTTTGGCATTTCATCATACGTTTGATCAAATCCGTCAGGTTGAAAAATGGGATCCCATCCGAAATTTTTAGGTCCACGCGCTGGTACAATTTTACCCTATAAGTAAAATGAATATTACTTCATATTTTACAAATTACATAATCTAATAACTGAAAATATTTTAAAACTCACGTCAGTACGACCCTCGAATAATATCGGTTCAGCATTGGGTCCCGAAGAATAAGCAAATGTACATAAAGCATATGCAGATTTATCTTCAAATCCTGCCAGTATTTTATATAATCCGTCGTGTCCCAATTTATCTAAAAACCATTTTCTATTTTAATAAAATAAAATAGAATTATTATAAAAAGAAAAAATACTAAAATTATAAACGAAACTATTGTAACAAAGACATACATGTATGGACCAGGTAAACCTTCCAATGCATTGAAACAAAGGCACGTATCTTCTGTTATTACAGGTCCATTCAACTATGCACAAGAAACGTTAGTATAAATACAAGAAACTAATTTATAACAGATATATAACGTACTTCAACTGAAGCTTTACGACACTTGTCAGCTGAGATTTCTTGCGCTGTTCCTTGAATTTCCGTTACTATTACATAGTAAATGATAATTTCGCGTCAATTAAGGGGATTTTTTTTTCAAGTATTATTACATTATACATACAGTCAAGTTTATAATTTACTAGATTAATACTCGGGCCTAGAATAGCTCGAACTTCTTCGAGTTTCTTTTTATTTCCTGTGACAAAAACTGTAGAAAACTGAGCCGCGTTACATTTTATAGAAAATAATTTATAAGTATTTTACCTAGTTCTTTTGAGGACATAACGAAAATTGTAAGTATCTTTTTTGATATCAGTTCTTTATATGCTCACGTGACTTATTTTTGCGAGCAAAGTAATGTAGAAAGTATTTTTTCATTTCTTAATAAACATTAAAACCAACAATCTTAAACTAATAGGATATATTTATTAGATAACTATATTAGATTAAATCAATAATAGCCAAGTTATTCATCTAATTTCAATTCTAATTGGTCCCATGCTATTTCACCAGTGCCATCTGATTCCCTATAGTTATTTCCACATCCGTCACCAAATGAATGTAAAATGCGTGTTAAATGTTGATACATTTTTGCCATTTCATCATCGTCTGTTTTCGATATATTTTGTACTAATGTACAAAACATTCTCTCTTCGAGACCTAAATTATTGGGTTCATCCAACTTAATTGAATAAAATTAAATGAATAATACACAGTTATTATAATCCTTCAATAGTCCAATTATGGTATCTACGATATCTTTGACGTCTAAATTATACATACCACATTAATATTCGTTTGATGGGATTGATCCATGCTACTATGATCAGTAGAATTAGATTCATTATCAGGGAACATAGGCTCAATGTCACTTGCATATAATTTATGTATATTCTCTTGATCATCTGGTAATGGGACAAATCCAAGTACGGAAGCCGATGATCCGTATTTTGCCACTAAAGTTTCCTCAATCGCTAATATACTAACTAATGCATCATCTACGCTTCCAACACTACGAAGGCACAACTTTTTGAATACCGTTTTCGTAGATTAGAAATACATTTAGCTGAGTTATAGATATTATTATATATGTATAGATGAACTGTATATACCTTGGCGTGACAGCTCGCTATTCGTAATAAGGACTATTTATAAATAAAATCGATGGTTATCTTCAAATTCATGACTTTACTACTAAAATTAATTCATCAATAATTACCTCAAGTAAAGCAGTTGAAGATGCGAATCCTTGACTTGCTCCTTTGAGTTTACGACATGTTAGGAAATATTTACGTAAGATATCTTTACATTCCGTTGATAATCTAATTTAATACGAAACATTAATTAAACCGAAATTCATTTGATATATTAAGATATTACTTACTTGACTTCAGAGTTGCTAGCCACTGCAATGAACTATATAAGGAAAGTAAAGAAAACACTCAATACCGCGTCATTTGTTTGAGTTTTGTTATATCATGTTTTCCCATACAAACCTGCTTGAACTCATCAAATGCCAGTGTAGACAACTTTTCTTTATGGTTCTTTTCTTTCAAACTTACAGTGGCTTGTTCAAGCAAATGATCCACAAGAAGTTCACTTGTTTCTGAATCAATTGATTCATTGAGATGAATAACAAGGTCAAATGTGCTGTAACGTATCAAAACAGGCTTTAAAAAAGATTCTGAAAATATAGTCATTATTACAGTATATCTCTCACTTACTCAATTATTGGTTTAAGAGTATCGTTACATGTTCTCTAAGTAAAATTGTTTATGTTAGTAATAAATATAAAAAAAATCCTAATTTCTAACTTACATCAATTCCTTCGTCATCTGAAGATCCCCTTCTGTTACTATTCATTCTTTTGCTGGAAGATTTCGAGACAGACCATCCCCAGCAACAAGTATTCAAATTGATTCCAATTCGATGATGACGGTTTTGCAACGATAACTCTGAGCTTTTATTCATAACTAAGTTATAATCACAAAAAGACATAATAAGATAAAGGAAGAATAATAATCAAGCCACCTAGATTAAATTTTTTACAACCTAGTCTTAATGACTCGACATCTTTTTTACTCAAAGTGTCCAAATTAACCAAAAGCGTACCATCTCTTGATCTTGCAAGGATTGTAGCTAAGAGAAAATAAGGTTATTTATAATAATAATAAGTTAAAAAGAAAACATACGAAATATATATTATCATACATTCAAGGAAAGATTCTTTTCCTATATTTTGACCATCTTGTATGACAAAAAGAGGTTGTTTCTTTTTATCTAAACCATGAGTCCATTCCTCATGTCTAAAAAAAATATTTAAAAATATGCAAAGAAATACTCATATTCTAAGCGTTTTATTTAGGGACCTTTTTAATTCTGATACTCGTCTAATCATTCGTGGTACGATAGGATTATGTCCATCACTCAAAATCATGAGATGAACACTGGGTGAAATTCCTTGTTTCTTTGACTGTTGTTCAGAAAGCGCGACTAGACTATAACCTTAATTAAAATTTGCAAGAATCGGATATAATGTAATTTTACGTATTCTCAACCTTAGTAGCATAAATAACTTGATTTTTCTACAGGTAGGCCGAGGAGAAATGTCATCTAAAAAAAATAATTCGTCAGTTGGTTCAGCTAGTACGCTTTCTGTTTAAATAAATACAATATAATCTACCGCAAAAAATGTCTACAAGTCGTTGAGTGAACGCCCACGCTGATAAATTTGCTAATATTAGAAAAGTATAATTAATATATATTTTAACTTCGTTGCAATCCTATTAATATCTTACCCTTTTGAAGATTAACTATAACATCTGGCAAAATATATGAACGATGTTCTTCAATAAGCGAAAACCTCTCTGCATTTCTTTCTTCGTTCTATAATACGAACGCTTAAAATTGAATAAACCAATATTCGATCGAATAAAATTTTTTTTTTTTATAAATAAAAAAGTTACCAAAATTACTCGTTTAATATTATTAACCTATTAGAATAAATTACAGTTAGCTTATGTTTAAGAAAAATAAAAGATCAGGAAATTTTTTACCTCAATGTGTAAACCGTTATCATACCAGGATTTAGCGCAATATTTTCCATCTTTTCAAATGAACAAATGTCAGGAAAAAACATATATTTCAAAAGATATTTTAAAGAACTGGTGAAAAAAAAAATTGGAATCACGCTTTACCATCCATTGTAGGAAAATGTCTTCCTACAAGTCCAATAACTTCAATAATTTGACCAATTTCAACCTTGCTCGTCAACTCATCTGATTGAATTAATAAAATTATTATTAAGACTAAATATTTATTATTTACGATACTTCAACTTGTCTCACCCTCAACAAATGCATGTAATGTATTAGTGAATGAACCATCATTTTCATCTTCATCCACACACGACAAACGAATACGTTGACGAACTAAGTTGAAATTAATAATTTAAAAAATGTTTTGAAAATAAAGCAAATCCAATCACCACAATTTACACACTTGTATAAACCCTATCAACCACCATTTCTTTCATCTCTTGTTCACAATAGCTACAATATAAATCAATATTGTGTAAGGTCGCACTATCAAATTCAAAGAGTTTTGTTAAATAAAAAAAAAACAATTATTCAATATCGCTTAATAATAATACCTGGTACTTGTATTTAAATATTCCTTGTCCTCTGTACGCTTAATTACGCGATTTGTTCGAGCACTAGGAATTACGTGAAGGTAACTCTTATTGCGACATTCAGGATTATCACAAATAAAAGTACGACTGAAGCTGAAACAATTTAACACGAAATAATGATTAACTAATCCTAAAGATATGATATATATTACGTGTCTTTTGCACTTACGTCACGAAAGTCGGCATCCATACACACTCTACAATCCCTCTCATTATAGCAAATAATGAATCCTTACTGTGACGCGTTTTATGAAATGCCATCAAATATTTATCCATTCGATATCTTATAAAGAGAAAAAAAAATAATTGGAAAATTAAGTAAATTTATAAACAATAGCTAAGCAAAGCCAATGTTATAAAAGATGCAATTACTCTGGTAATTCTGGGAGATATTCTAATCGAACTTTACTTCGAACTTGCTCGGCCATAAGAATTTCATCATGTCCAAATGTCGACTGTAAAATAAAAAGACAAGCCTCAGTCAAGTCCTCGTCTAGGTGTGTAACGATAAAATTATTAAGAAGGCGATATCCAAGGATTGCTAAAGAATAGAAAGTTACAAAAATAATTTATTATTAAAAATAAAGAAACTAATATTATAATGCTCATACGATCCAATTCCAATAAAATTACTGGATCAATCTCTAGGACAATGTCGTATCGATTAATATTTGATTTCAACTGGATATGAATAAAATCTGTTAATTGTATTTCTGATTAAAACAAGATATAATAAAAATTTTATACTTGAGACTTGATAGTTTGGGAACGTGCTTTGGCCTCATGAATAGCTTTCATATGATATCTTCTCAAATCTATGACAATCGAAATCTATTAACTAATGTTACGCGATATCGCTATATTTCATTAATCTGATTCAACGTACAAAGTATAATTGGTTTTAATTTATCCATATACTCTGGTTCAGCCAATAAATGTTTATCAACAGGATGGATTTTGGAGGTTTTGGATATTTCATTCACCTATAAACATTTTTTCATTAACTAATCATTTGACAAATATTTCAGGGTTATATAAAACATGAATGTTACATTATCATGATTGTTGCTTCGTTTTCTTTTGTTAACATTATTAGTGATCGATTTTTGTAAAGAATACTGTTCTCTAAATTCTTTTGATCTTTCATTCTTTTCATCCTCTTGTCTCGAGCTAGTAGGATACGCTGCCGGTGTGATTTCTTCGTCAATCTTATCTGCTTCGATCTGTATTACATTAGCTTCTTGATCTGGGATCGAATTAGTTAATGGTGTTTCTGTTGTATCTAGTAATGCATTTAATCGACGCGTGGAAAATGCTTGCAAAGGAGAATTTTTGATTAATTTATTACGTTCCATAAAGGTATCTGATATCGTATCATCTGATATTGAGTTTGGAGTCATATCACCAGATGTAAATTGTAATAAATTATTACACGATTTTAACGAAGTTGGGGTCGGCGGGAATGTGACACCAGAAATTCTTGTAGATTCAGTGGGTATAATAGCATTTGTCAGCGAACTATTTTCCGCCTGAATTTTTTCTTGCTTCTTATATTTGAACACATTTGCTCATTAGTTTATCGTGAAAAATAACGAAGAAATATAATCAACTAATTTATATCGCCTTACAAAACATGGCGCACTTCCAGAATTTCTAATTCTAGACTTTTTAGACATAAACCTCTCCTTTAAAGAAACTATACTTTGGATATTATTAGAATGCATTATATCGGTAAAAGGTAAAGTTGGACGCGTCATTGTACCAGAATATGAAGAATATGATCGATCAGCACGCACATCAGAGTATATCAGGTGAATATCAGCAGAATAATATGAACCTGTACGAAATCTTACGCATTGTATAAACTCTTCATTTTTTATATTTTTTGTCTGAATAGTTTGATATTCCTCATAATGGTCAAACTTGAAGAGGTATAAATCAGAATTCATGGTATTAAAACATAAATTCTTTAATTAAGTACTGCTCCTTTGCAAATTAGGTAATAGAAGGTCAAGAAGACTTCTCTGACGGAGAACCTTCCGACAACGACTCAAATTATTCAACTGATGATTCAGATTCTGAAGATCTCGAGGAATCAATTTTAGAGAGAATACTTGCATTACGTGATATTATACCAGAGGATACTCGTGAGTCTATATCAAATAAAATATCAACTATTATGAGCTTCGGCGTGAGAAGCGCTCGGCTTATAGGAAATGGAGCTTGGATATTGACCACTTCAGCTTTACTCATATTTATGCCATTGGCTTATGAAATCGAGAGAGAGCATGCGTTTGATCAAGCTTATAGTCAGATGGAAAATGAACAATTGGTAATTTTATATTATTGGTGATTTTTTAAAATCAATTCTAATTAGAATCTAAACTCACAGATGGGCCAAGGAGGTAACCCGTATGGACAACCTGGGCAGCCTGGACAACAACCTATGCCATCAGGACAACATCAATCCCGAGGAGCTTTAATTCCACCAGGATTTTAAAAAAATTCACTTGACAAAAATTAATATATTAATGAAATTTTTATTGTTTTATTAAATTCACTCCCCTCCTCTTACATGATTATACTATACGATGTAAATATTTTTTCTTTGCTTTTTGCTTTTTTCTCAGGTCATCTGTTTTGATATCACCAGACATATTTTTCCTATGAACAAACAAATAAATTAAGCTTGTTCTTTACGACCATTAGATATTGAAACTAGGAAAGGACAAAATTTCAAGAATTAAAATACGTAATAATTTGATGAAGTCAGTATTTTTTCATTGACTTTTTCTATAATGTCTATAATAATTTCATCATATTAGAAAAATTGGGAGTTTTTGAAGTATTGGCAAATATATTAGATTTGTACTAGGCAATGGACGTCACGTGCCGACATCCGGATAAAAAGCGTAGAATCATATAGTCCTTCAAACTGTAACATTATTGATTATTCCAATTTAAATAATACTGTATGTCAAAATATTCATTTTAATTCTTCTATACATGCTTAACTAAAATCATAATACTAAATTTAATTAAAAATTATTAAATTTTTTTTTTATAAATTTGTAATCAAATATATAATATTTGAATACTGTAGTTTCCCACTTAAATCAATTAGATGTAATACATAAATAAAAATATAAAGATAAAAATAAAAAAAGTAATTTTTTTGGAATTTAAAAAAAGATGCAATATTATTTTTATGTATAAAATAAAGGAATCATTTGGTCAGCTAGACTCTATTACTTTATGTATAAGAGATAAATGATTTTAATAAGTTATATCTCATCAATAGATGCAATTTTTAATTTTAATAATTTTGATAATTATTTTGCTATTTTAATCAAATAGAAAGCTAATGTCAATCAATATATTGTAATAATTTTGCCAATTTTAATATAATAAAATTCCTTAATTTTGGCAGGCAATTTTAATATAATCTGTTATAAATATTTAATTTATTTTACAATTCAATAATCATATTTTTTATATATTTAAAGTATAGATCTTATATTAGATCCTTAATTAATATTATAAAATGAATATATAAAAAGAACAAAATTACATTTGGAAAAAACTCTTTCCAATGATCTTCTGGACCATAATTTCGCACAGAAAAAATTTCTTATTTTTTCGCCAACCCTTTATTGAATATATCTGGTAGTTCGTTGAAACCAACAATACAAGAGTGTTTGAGTTATCCTTTGTATACCTGTGGGCTTAAACTGCTGGAAGGCTTTGATGAAAAAGAGCGACAAGAACTTTTAGCTGCAGCCCACCTTATCGTTGAAGCCATTTTCATAGATAAACAAAAGCATCTACTTTTTCCCCTTTAACCATAAAAGATAAACCCTTTTACACCCAACAGTTGAAAAAATTATTAAAGATGGAATATGGAACTTCCTTTGAAGACTACAAACGAACTGCAGACCCTATCAGACTTGATAATGCTATTGTAAAATCCATCATCTATAATACCATTATGAAGGTCCTCCTGTTTGCATATACTGGCAATCTGGACAACGTCAGATGGACAAATGTGATCAGGATCACCCTGATTAGTGATGATAATCCCAAATTTGGAAATCCAACTACATCTACCCCTGACGCTGACCTCAGTATGGTAACTGCAGACAGCGACAAGCACCAATCAACTATTAACATGACACCTATTACTAATGAAGAATTGTTTATTCCTGTGATGTCTAAGTTAAAAAGGAAACATGAGAGGAGAAAAGCTAAGGCGCAAGCTGCAGCTGCAACTGAACAAAATTATACTGTATTACTGGACAAATCAAATGCGTCTTCCTCCACTACATCACGTAATAAGATCATTTCTACTAATCAATTAAAACCAGTTTCTAATATTAGTGAGACCAAACTCACTGGTTCTAAAGGGTCAACTTTAACTAAAGGTATTAAAGTCCTTAAGACTGGCAAATAGGATGCCAATTATGTAATTACTGGACACAAATCTGTAGGTCCTGCTATTGCAAATGTTTGCAATATCATTGTTTACGATGTTTCAACCGCTTGGACTACCCAGTATCTTCTCCAACAATTGGCTGTTTGGGGAAAACTATCTCAGTAAGCCATAAGATGCAGAAGAAATACTCTACAGTACGAGTCAAGACTGAAATGTTTGATACTACACGACAAGTATTTGACAGCAACACTTAGATTGCGCTATTAGAAAACTATTATGTATACTGATTTTCTGCCTCGTGGAATCTGAAAGAATGAAAAGGAGAGAACTCTTTCAAGTAGTCATTTATGATATTCCAGCATCAATAACTTATGATTCATTATGAGTTAACGGCAATATCCACCTTTTCCTTAGGGAAACCAATATCAAATCTTACAAGCTAGTGAAACTTCCAGATAGCACCACCAAATTGATTGCTTTTCTCAAATCTTGGAACAGTTTAAGCTCTATCATTGAAAAGAAAATCAAATGGTTGGATTAGAAACTAAAATAAGCTCGTCATGCTGCTTCAACGTTGCTTGCTAGCAAGAGAAAACCAATTACTAACCATTTCTCACCGAATACTAATCAACTGAAGAAGAATCTGAAGAATATAGCTTCTAGATCAAATGCAATTCCTGTTATAGCAAGAACTTCGTATAAGAAGTTGATTAACAGTCTGAAGGATAATGAAAAGAAATCTAAAACTTCCTAGGCTCACAAGTCTACCTGTTCAGAATCTAAATATAGTAAACAGGCTTTGTATATAGAAATTAAAGCTTTGAAAAGGACGCTTAAAAAGCTTATCTGGGACTAACCTGCTCTCGCTACCAGCCATTTGTTGGCTCCCTTTGGATTTATGGCAGATAGTTGTGAATCTGACATTCTCAGTAAAATTAGTTGCTGTAACTCTGTAAGTAACAATTACTATATTTTAAATTACAACCTAAGTGGGTTGTAATATTATAAATATAAGTTATAAATCAGTTGTAACCATTACGCTATTGTGGTTAGCTAAAAGATGGCAATTCTGATTTACAACCATTATAATTACTTGATTTTTAGACTTACAACTATTTACGGCAACCAACACTAATTCTCAAAAATGGATCTTTGTTTTTTTCTTTTACTCTTTAGTTTTATTTTCTTTATATGTATTTTCTTTATTTGTTTTTTAGACAGAATTTTTTCTTTTTTGTTTTTTGTTCCATTTCATAATACAGCTTGTCTTTAGCATTCTTTAAACTATAAGGCATTTTTGCTAAGAATACCTAAGCTTACCCTGTGGTTACTTGTATAGATAAATAAAAGTGAAACAATGCACATCTGGGTCTCTTTTGAGATGACGAATAATTTATTGGGTATTTTACTAGTATAGTCGAGTAAAGAGCTTTTAAAGGTCTACATTTAACTCATTTTGGGCTTATTAAATTCAATAAATGCGTTGCTTTTACCTAAAAAAAAAAATATATAAAAAGAATCAACCACATTTTTTCCCACTAATCCCTTAACCACTTTCCAGTAAAAGAGTGCTAAAGAAAAATATGGGGATTTTCTACTTTGAATAGTTGTAAAAAGCTTTGAATTTTATTGTGGGTGTTGCTACCTACTGAAGACAATTTAAATGATACAAAAATTCCAAGTTTTAAGAAAGTTATTCTAGAGTGATATGTCTTACCAACTTTTTTCTTAACTAACCATCATAACTAAAACTTCCTGTATTTTTGAAAGGCTTTATACTAATGTATATGTTTCTGAATCTTTAATTACTAACTGGCAAGTTATATACACCTTATAGAAGAAGTCTGAAAAAAGTATTCTTAAAATGTTTTAGCTCATTTGTTATGAAGTAATTCTGGTATTTAGGTTAATAGATTTTTCTTATTTAAAAAAATATTTAAGAGGCATGTTTGGTATTTTTTAACCAAGTTTTTTCCTTTAGGGTTTTTCTAAGATTATAATATATTTTATATGTCTTTTTTCCTTTCAAAATTTTTGGTATTTTAATTAGCATAGATGATTTAGTGATCTTTTTTTTTTAAGGTTAATTTCAGATAACAAAAAAGTAACTGATCTGGTTATACAGTTTTTGTGTAAGGCTAATATCATGAAATTTTTACATAAGTCTAGACTGTAGATTACAGTCAACCCTCTATATAGTGAACCCTTGATATAGTGAATTTTAAGTACACTTATAATTAATTTACCATCGTTATAGTGAAGTAACCAATCAAAATGCTTAAATACTTCACTATAAGAAGTAAAGTCCGAAATCTAGGGTTCATTATATAGAGGGTTGACTGTATTTACTAGAAGATTATTTGTATTGAAATGGATATTCTAAAGTGAGATTGTTATAAATGTTCTTTGGAATTACACAACACTAAAAAGTTTTCTGCTAGTAAATTGCATTACATTAAAAAGTTTCTCTTAGCATTAGAAGGCTTAGAATTAAGTTATTTCTGATATTCTGATAATATAGTTCATAGAGAGGTATTTCTTTCAAAATAGAAACAAAGGTTCTAACTTTCAAAGTAGTTGTTAATTCCTATTCTCTACAATAATGTGTTATTAACTATAGAACTTTTGCTTATAGTTAGTTTTCAAAGAAGTTGGAATAATTGCACTTCAATTCTAACAGTAATGGTTTGTCATATTTTCTTTGAGAGGAGGTCATTTATTTATTGTTAGGTATTTATAGTTTTAGGTATTAGTGCATTACTATTAGTATATATTTAATACGACTGTTTAACTTTGCTATTTTTAAATAAATATAATTGCATTATTACAAAGAAGAAAAAAAATAAAAAAATAAAATATATATATAAAAAATTTTATAAAGATCAAATTTTTTATCTTAAATATCTTATTACAACATATATGTTTTTATGAAATAATATTATCTGAATGATTTTTACTAATTATAAACAGTATAAATGTATATTTAAAGAATTATATTTAAAAAAATAATATATAATAACCATTTAATTATTAATTAAACAGTAAAATAAAATAAGATATATATTTTTATGTAAAAATAAATATAATAACCTTAAGATAATATTAAGGTATTTTTAATTTCTAAGAATTGCTATTACTTATATGAAGTATACTGTATATTAAATTGATATATTTCATTTCTGAATTGTAATTCTAGAATATAAGATATATTATATATGAAAACTTCCATTCTATTTTCTGGATGAATTCCTTGTCATATATATTAACAAATCTTAAACAAATTATAGGTAATAAAGTAAAAAAAGGTATTATTTCACTTGAGTTAATAAAACAGGTTAAGTTCTTTTAATCTTAATAAAAAGAAGGTAAATATTCAAAATATAGGATATTAATTGAGATGGATAATTCCAATGAAAATGTTGAATGTAAAGTATTTATTGACAAGTTATGCAATTAGAAATGTGTTTTGAACTTAGATCCACTCTCTTGTGACTTGAAGTTGTAAGAAATATATTTTGATATATGGCAAGAAGCTGAAGGATTACATTATAGTGATTGTATTATAAATAGATTTCAGAGATTCATCCTTGAATAGGATTCAATTAACTAATAATGTAATTACTCAAGAATAATTGTGTACCCATAGATTAACTACATTTTACTTTCTAGGAATTTCATATTTGATTGAAACTCAACATGAAGCAAAGAAGGCACCAATTTATATGTAAAGAACTTTGAGTTGAGGGTGGGTATAATATTACATGATAAATACTAAGATATTAGAGATAAGTATATTAAAATTTTAGACAACTCGTAATAAATAAAACAATAAACTTCAAAATAAAAACCAATTGTTCATCACATATCCAAATATAACATCTTCAATAGTCATCCTCATTGGATTCATCATAGGGATCCCCTTCATATTCATTATCATAATTATGATCGTCATTTTCATATTTTTCATATGATTCGCTACCATATATATCATTATTATCATATTCGACATAATCATCACCATCTTCCGTCAGTCCAGGAGTAGTTGCAGTGCTATTTAATGTATCCTTATTGTTTAGCTTTAAAGTTTGATGGTTCCAATCATAATCTTCCTCATCAGACCACCTATTATTGCTTACTGGAGTCCCGCTACGTGCAATTCCTGAGCCACTTATGCTTGTGGGATCATAATCTCGCCAGGATGTTGGAGTGTTGGGAATGCTTTCTGTTAAGTTTTCCAAGAGATTATCCAACACCTTAAAGTTAATTTTCTTTGATAGATTTCTCTCTTCAAAAAGTTTCCTTGCGGCTTCTGCCGGCGTACTCGCAACCATCTGATCAGCATTTTTGCCTTTTCTTGGCCGCTTATGCTATTGAAAAATTTTTTAATATAATATACGTTATAATATTTTAAACAGTCGGTATAAGTTTCAATTATTAAATCATTACTTACTCTACGAACTCCTATCCCATTTTGCCGATCGATTTCTTGCTGTTTTCTTTTTTCTATTTTTGTATAGAATCATCGTTAATGTTTAAAATTTAAAATTCTAATACTTAAAAAATATATTTACCTTCCATCTCCCTCAAATAATCCCCATTTAGCTCCATCCAAACTTGAGTTTTAAGTTTGACTTCATCCTCAGTTAAAATGGCGTTTTTTACTTCATCATCTTCATCAAGATCAGACCCTAGCTCTTCGTTCTGATCGGCATCAGATTTGCTATCTTCGCTATCCGAATTTGCACTTTGGAGAGCTCTTTCTAAATGGACAAAAAAAAAAGGATTTAGGAACAACGACAAATATAGTCAAATGGTACAAAATTTTATTTTCACCTTCCAAATCGGTGCTAACTTTCAACAAATATTTGTCACCTAGGAACGAGTTCACTTCTTCCTCTAATACACGGTCTACTTCTGCTTCAAAATCACACATTGGCTGTTTGCCTTTGTCTATACGCGCTGAAGGTCCTTCTTTGTCTACTTCAGTGAGATTTCTCTTTCTTTTTTTACCTGTTATTTCATCATTTTGTGATTCTCCAGTCTTTGCTTGGGAATTATCCTCATAAAAGTCAGATATTCCTTGTTTTAATTGAATTTCATTCCCATCCACATCATTGAGATCCCTCTTTCTTTTTGAACCAATTATTTCCCCATTTGATGAACCTGTCGTTATTTGATTATAATTCTCACCAGTCTCATTTAATGTCGAATCAGAAATGGTTATTGCATGCCGTTTGTCCTTGGCAATTTTTGCCGCCTTTCGTGCCCGCGTAAATGCGGGTGGATCGCATTGTTGTTCAAGCCATAAATTTCTAAAATCTTGTACAGAAAGTTTACCTGTAGGAGTAACTTTGAATTCCTCAAGTCTAATAAAAATATAAAAAGAAAATTTAATTGATAATAATAGTAATAATAATTTAATAATACATACCTTTTTTTAATGGTTATGTCTGCTGTCTTTACAACAGCAATAACTTCCTTTATGCTTCTCTGAAAATTATTCATCCGAGCAGCAATTAATAAACCTATAATAAGAATTATCAAGCTAAGAAATTGTAATGAAAATCAATATGCATTAATATTAAATACTTACACGCTCCACAAATACCAGCAGGCCTTCTACCAGTTTGCATCCAATCACGGTCCATTCTCTGCACTAGACGCAGTGCATCAGCCACTACTTTTGGAGTTTCCTCTCCAAATTCTAATAAGGACGCGAATCTTGAGATATATAATGATGGATCAACCAACGGAAGAACAAGGTGAAGTGTTCTTACTAGTTTCAAAAATGTTGATCCTAAAGTGAAAACATTTACCTAAAATAAAATAAATCTCATAAGCGACCAAATGCTTATATTACATCAAAATTGGGTTTGTTGCCAGTAAATCACGCTATGAACTATATGATTTACAATCCCTCATACCTTGATTTTGTTGGCAACAAACCCAAATCATTCATTCTAATTTCGACCGTTTCTCTGAATACAATTTACTTGTAAAATGTCCGAAAAATCGATCAACATATGGCTTGTCTTTTCCGTACGGCATACGATGTAGAGACAAGCCGCGACAACAAGTTGAGTCTTTCTACCTTGGATGAAGTTGTTGGTAATCGCAAGATTAAAATATCTTTGCGCAGCTTCCATTAGATGATCCGCAAGTCTTAGCGCAGTAGCTAATGCTTGGATTTGGCGTCGTCCTTATAAAAATATTTGACATATTCTATTAACATATAAATTTTTATATTAGATATAAATATATACCATTTGCGATAGTTTGCTCTCTAGAATCCAAGCTTGAATGTCTACGATAAGGACCAGCAGATCTAGCTCTCCCTAATAAACAATATTTTATGAATTCTACACATAATAATAAGAATTATACGCGACAACTTAGAAGGAAAAGTAAAGACTTTACTTTGGTCAGCTCCAACATAAGACCCTTGTAAAATTGCAGCGCCTGACGCGCTCTCTCCAAAGGTAACCTCAGAAACGATCTTACTTTCTTCAACGACCTACAAATTTACAAAACTTGTCAATTATATGACACATTCAATAATTCAAAAAATTAGCGAGTAACGCACAAAACCACACTTTGGGCAAAAAGCATGCCCGGCAGCAGTATCGTATTCTATTCTGTTTTCTCCACAGTGGGAGCAAGTCATTTCGTGATAGTTACTAATTTAAAATATTTATATCTATTTCATTTAGTATCCCGAATATCTGGTATAAAGGAAAAAAACTTGAAAACTAGAA
This sequence comes from Rhizophagus sp. LPA8_4_AMF, assembly GCA_021464525.1. NCBI lineage: Eukaryota > Fungi > Glomeromycota > Glomeromycetes > Glomerales > Glomeraceae > Rhizophagus > Rhizophagus sp. LPA8_4_AMF. The sequence goes on along the minus strand of JADRCO010000016.1, from coordinate 17,578 downwards.
AATGAAGTAAACGGTTCAAGCCCTGTAAGTTACATTTATATTTGAGGATTTTGTATACCGATAACGTAATCATTTAACAGCGCAGTCGCATAGTATCTAAATCGCCCGCAAGCCGCTTTATGATAATCAATCGAGCTTGAACTTTGATCAATACTGTTTGAACTAGATTAGACAAGGACAGTACACCTTCCAATTTACATACATGGAAGAACAATTGGAATCGGTAAAGAAAATTTTTTTTTTTAAATAATTTTTATTCTTTCTATAATTGCAGAAATTTACTTCGGTATTCATTTTTTTTAAGCTTTTTGAATTTTTGCATGATAATAATTCAGATGTAAGCTCTTCAAATGGTAGGTATATAAGAACGTATTGAATTTATATTAACGTTTACCCCTTAAAATTGGAATCAGGTTCGTCAAATTGCACTTAAAAATTTATTGGAATATACAATTAGTACTTCTCAATACCAATCATTATTTAAATGTAATAATATGAGACCAATAATTGACTTGAAGAATCTTTGTAAGGATAATACAGTAAGAACTTATTGATTCAATAAAATAATTTGTGATTTGAAAATGGAAATCAAATGACATTAAATTACAGGTTACCGCGCACAATGCTTATAAAGCTCTTGTTAATCTGACAAGTGATGATGAAATTCGCAAAGAAATGAATGATGAAAATTTTTTAAAATATTTGATGACAACGATAACGGTATAAAAGCTTAATTTCATAATCAATTCATTAATAATGACTAAGATAATTTGTTGATTAATAATAATAGAATCGGGAAGCAATTCTTGCTGATATAGCATGTATGCTTCTATCAAATATTACAAAAAATGAATTAATTTGTGTAAAAATTTTGTCTTTAAATGTTCAACCAATACAATATTTATCTAACTCAACGCGAGCGATGGATCAACTGGTTGATGTTTTTGTTAAAGGTTTAAATAGAAAATATAATAAGGAGGCAGAATTTCATTTTTTAGCTAGTGTATTTGCAAATGTATCGATGGTATGTATTAATATATACTGTGATATTTGATTATAGCTTTTTTTGTAGGTTATCTTAGGTTATCTTACAATTCCTTAGATACCTCAAGGACGCTGTGATTTTTTTCTTGCAAGTGCATCATATGATAATGTAGCACCAATATCAAAGCTGATCATTTTTACCGAAGTAACCGAACATTCAAACATAATTCGAAGGGGCGGTGTTATATCTTGCATCAAGTAATGATCTCTTCGACTAAATAAGTAATTGGATTATGGCAACGCACATTTATTTACAATTAATTATTCACATGTAACCACTTTTTTGATGGGTAGAAATTGTTGCTATGAAACGGATCATCATCTTGATATGTTATCGGAGGAAAAAATAAACATACTTCCATACATTCTTTTGCCTTTATGTGGACCGGAAGAATTCGATATAGATGTGAGTTCTAATTTTAAAAAATAATTCTAAAAATTTTACTATAATTCTCATTCTGTTAAATGGCTAAAACGTTTTTAATTTATAATAAAACTGATTGATTAATATGCTTAGGATATGGAAGGAATGCCTGATGATATTCAACTTTTGCCTCCCGAGAAGGTAAACTTGATTTGTATTTACTGTTATTAATTCATAAATTTATATGATTATCATATTAACTATTATTTAGAAACGTGAACCCGATTCACATCTTAGAATAACTCTATTAGAATCACTTGTTCTCTTAACAACAACTAAACAAGGGCGTGATATACTTCGACAGAAAAAAGTTTATCCGGTAATTCGACAAATGCATCTTGTAGAAAAAGATGAAAATGTTGGAGAAATTATAGAAAAACTCGTTAACTTGTTAATGAGAGATGATGAACAGAGCCGCGATAAAATTAATGAATCTCAACTTGATGATTATGATGATAAAATAGAGGAAATTTAACCATCGTTCCACTAATAATGATTTTTTATTGTAATGAGAGTGTAAAATTAAATAAAATAATTTTAAGATAAAATTCTTAAATATCTGGGTTTGGCGTTATTTTATGATTTAGATATTTAATTCATATGATATAGTGAACGGGTACTAGTGTAGTGTGCCGATGGACATGTTATATCTATCATATCAGTTTATGTTTACCAATGAGTGTAATGAATTCGTAATTTATTACTTAACCTTTTTATTAAATGATAATATAATAAAATAATAATACATATCAAACATTTCTACTTAGCAATTTCTTAATAGTTCCATTAATTTTGGCCACACACTCTTTTCACCCTATAAGGCTAAATTCGTAAAATGGGTTACTCCCTAAATATTCTTCTTTATTATAATCTATTTCATTAAAAAAAAAGAATTTTTTATCAATTATAAGGTTCCAAAAAATATAAATAATAACACACTATTGCTTTACCGATTATTTGGAATAGCCGTTCGAAATGGGGCATGAATTCCTGCATAGGTAAATAAAGTTCGAAGTCTAAATGTGCAAAAACAGAAAATTCATTATCTGTTATGTCCTTTATTGTCACATCTAAGTGTTTATGTAGTGACTATATTTGTTATTAGAAAGTAAAAAACCCAAAAGCTGTTGATTAGAACTAAATGAATGATTTTGCGTATATAAAGAAAATAAATTAAATTTAACTCACCTCTAATATTGGTAAATATGACTTTCCCATAGGTTCGTTCACTTTACTTGCAAGTAATAAACATATGGCTAAGATGTGCAAAATCGTAAGTTTATTGAAAAGGAATTAAAAAAAAAGGATCTATAACATCATAACGTAAATTCAACTTACATCCGTATAATCTACGATTAACCTTATTAACTACTCTCTATAAAATAAAAAATATTATTAGCTGTATTATCGGATAAAATCTATAGGTCTTTTATAATTTGTCAACCTTACTTTTAGTATTAGTTTCTCAAAGTAGGCATAAGCTTTCGCAACTGTCGAAAGCTCTAAATCCAAATCCTAAATACAAATAATTTAGATTCAGAGTTTGAGTTTGACTACTTTTAATAGTCCATATTAAAAGATACAAACTTCATATGTTGCCGCTGTTAACAATTTAAGTTTCACTTTTCTAATTTGACTTAACGTTAAAGTTTGGTCAACATCTGGATGCGAAATGCGAAACCGTGCATTTGATTCTCGCTTCAAATCAGATGGACGGTTATTATGATGCATAAACGAACCCTAAATATACGAATTCATTAATTTATTATGTAAATTATCATATGATAGACATGATTAAATACTTGCCATAATACCCGACAAACTTAGAACATTTCGATGTTTAGTTGGTTTTACTTCTTGAACCTCATAGGTTGGTTGCTTTTCTGTATTTAGGTTTGGATTGTCAAGGTAAGTTGGATTATAATCTCCATCATTCTTTAGACTTTTTATTATAAAAGGTACGATCACGTGATTTAAGATTAAAAAAATCATAATTTGAGCTTAAAAAAAATGTCAATTTAAACATTTACCCTAATGAGTTGCTCGGTACTAAAAGATGTGCAAAAGACTCCGCCTGAAAAATTTTTTGAATGTCATAATGTTAATTTATAATTTTTCTAAAAAAACATTATTTCATAATAAATTACAAATATTCTCACTTTTCGTCGTTTTATAGTCTCCAAATCAGCAGTTTGCTTCCTGATGATATTTAACGGATTGTTAGAAATTAAAAAAGTTTCAACGACTTCAATCGGCTAAAAATAAAATATACGCACATTAAATCTCGACGATTTTTTTGCTTAAATTTCTTATCATATCCCAGCATCGAAAGAAATCCAATTGAAGGCTTTATTTGGTACATACACATTATAATATGTTAGATATTTTTTTTATGTACAAATACTTAGGGAATAATAAGCTATTACTTGTTCCCAGACTCACCAAAGAATTGGCATTATTTTGTTTACGATTTAAGTCATTAGAACTATTTAAAATATTATCATTTGAATTTGGAGATGGATGGCGACGCTGAGGTTTACGAGAAGCAGATTTTTCAGGGATAGAATTGGCAGAAGATGAGCTCGAATCGGATTTATAGGTGGATTCTAATACATGATATTCATTTAAATTTCATTTGGATTTGGGTATCGTCGTGGTTAGATAATTTTTTTTTTGCAAAATGTAATAATAATAATATATTTCCAAAAAAAAAGGAATCATGAAAAAGAATCATGAAAAAAGAAAAGAAATCATAAAAAAAAAAAGAAGGCATAAAAAAATTATATATCAATTTTAGTGATTTTTTTTGTAAATCAAAATTTTTTTTTTGTAAATTAAGTTCATCCCCTCAATGGTTATTTTATTAAAAATACAAATCAGCGTAATGTTAATATTATTTTCTAATGATGACCAACCTGAACTTCTGCGATAATTATTATTACATTCTAATTCATTAATAATATCATCTACTTGATTCATGTCCACTTCAATAATCGAACCATCACCAGTTTCTAGGACAGCTTTTCCTTCTCTTGAAGGGTGATATGGCATCGATTTTTTGGGATCAAGGCTGATGTTCGTCAAGAAGCTTGTCGCTTCTTCGCGAAGACTATTACTTCTTCCACGAGTCTTATTTAAATCATGTTCTTCGCCGTAAGTTTCTATGGGGGTCTCGTCGAGTATTTTATCGTTATCGGTAATTTTTGAATTTTGGGAAAGAACGTGGTTTCCTCCCGTCTTCTTAGGCTGTTTGGAGATAGTTGTTGATCTCTTTGTGTTGGATTGCAAACTTGGCTTATCGTTACCAAGAACTTCATGATCATTATTGACTGGTTGTTCCTGCTTCTCAATACTAGCTGATTTTAACGAAACGTCTGATGGTTGAGAAGGGCTGGTAACAGAGTGGCTGGGAACAGCCGTTGCCCGAGGATTACTTGGTGGGTATGATTCAGTTCCAAGGCTGATATTTGAGAGAAATGTGAAGGCAGCTTGTCTCGAAGAATCTCGTCTACGGGGGATTCTGCGAGGAGAGGTCGTTGTCATTGGTAAATTCAAATTTATAAGCGTTCTTCGCTCGGGGGAAAATTTAACACTCAAGATAACTTATTTGTTGCCTTTGTATATGATTTTATGTAACACAATTTTAACGGTTAACTAAATTTAGTGAAGCTATGGGAAATGATTGTTATTTTCTCATATTAGCTAACTGTTATGTTACCTGTTACTGTTATTTGATCTCGCAATGACGATCTAACGCAATTTTACCATTAAAATTTAGCCGAAGAATGACGTACAACTTTATTGTCGTAATGAACTCGTGACCTTACCAAGCCTAACCGTTTTTTTTAAACTGTTTTGTTTCTTGTCAAAGTCCCGAATTTAAAAATCTCACCCGGGTACTATGAAATTATATAAACACGAACACAAAAAATTTATTGTTTATATACCTTAAATAGAGCAAATAAATGGGGTTACTTTAACAATGAATAACTTTCATTATTTACTTATATAGATAGTTGATAATAAAAAATTAATGGAAAATGAACACTTTGTTTTCTTTCTTTTTTCCATTTTGAATGAACGTTTAAGGCGAATTTGAGGCATAGTGTTATTAACATATGTGCAAATGATTACAGAAAACTCTCGATCCACAAAAGCTACAACATGAAAGCATGATCTTATTGGTAGTACAAACAAATAACCAAATATATTTTAAATCGTAGAGTGTATAAGATTAGCAATTAATAAAATTTTCGATTTTTAAAAAGGTCATTTTAAATACCATAAATCATTTATAAAAAGAAATGATGTGTTTAGCAGATTACACTACATATACTGTGACTTTTAATGTTGTAACTTTAGGTTTTTATATAAAAATTTGTATTGTATATATAATTAATAATAAATTATTTCATTTTATTCTTCAAAATAAAAATTTTGAATACTAATTTTTAATTCGCATTAAATTCTTTGTCATGCATTTTATAATATTTTAATGTTAGGTATTTTATTTATCAAAATTAATGTTAAAATGCCAAAATAATTGAATTATTAAAAAAAAACAAAAGTGTATAGTATAAATTATTAATTTATTTATTAAAATATATTAATAGTAATAATTTCATGTTTTAATGAAATATCTATTATTATTTTTTTTTAAAAAGTCATATAATTACTTTTAAAAGTTTTTAAGATAAATTATATATATATTAATATTAAAATTTAGAGTGAATTTATTATATATTTATTTTTATAATAACTGAATAACAGATACAATTAGCAGGAATAGTACAACTATAGTACATATAGTATGAGTAAGAAAAAGTACAAAAACAAGTCTAATACTAGACATTTAAAACTAAAATCATTAAATACAATTGATTTGTCAAAAGAAAAAATTTTAATATACTAGAAAAGAGAGATACAGTATATAAACATAACTATTAAAGAAAATTAAACTAAAAAAACTCCTATCTGTTCCTTAATATAATATTACATTTACTGAATTTGTGATTTTTACAAAAAAAATTAGTGAAATTCTAAACATCTCTAATATAATTCATATTAAAGTTTATGTAAAATTTATAGAGTATTGCTAAATATCACCGCTGATGATTGTCACCTTACCAGAATTAGGTTAGAATTTTGGGCAGAATTAAAAATATCATGAAACTCTGCCCGTTAATATTTGCTAATGCTGGTGTGGTGAGAATCACCTGAGGTGAGATTTAGCAATGCCCAAATTTATATATTAATATTACATATTACAGGGATAGTTTCAAAATTTTGTTAGCCTATATACTTTTATTTTTAAAAGATTTACTGATTGGATTTTAATAAATTTATATTATTATTAAATTCATCTCAAATATTAATGTATAGAATCTAATATTTTTAGTATAAATATTAACTAAGTTATTATAAAAAATGCATTTTACTATATGTTGTTTGTAAATTAAATGAAAGATATTGGAATCTTAATTAATGTTAGTTATTCAAACTTGCAATCCAATTTCTAATGATATATATTAAGTTTGAATTCCATCTATTTTTTAGTTAAAGAAATCTAAAGTACAAAAAAAATTAGGTAAAACCTGTATATTAAGTTATAAATATTTCATTATATCACTTTTTCAAACTTTTTTAACTTTAATATTAAGTTTAAATTAGGTATATCAATTGATTTGTTAATAAATAAATAAAAATTATTTCTTTATATCTTTTTTAGACTTTTAGAAGATGATTAAATGAAAGTTAATAAAGTAATTATTTTTATGATTATTTAGCTTTCAAAAAATCTGAAAATTATTATATATTTTAAAATAAAATATTCTTACTTTTTTCCTATTAAACTAAATAAAGTATATATACTTTAGCTTTAAAATTAATAATAAATATCTTAAATGTTTAGTTATTAATATATTTAATTTAGGAGTTATGGTTAACCTGACTTAGTAGTAGGTTTCTAAGTTCCTTTATAAAGTCTAATTATAGTTAAAATACAGGTTCAATTCCAGCTGTTACTGGAAATTAAAAGAATATTACTGTATAGGTACGATTATATATTTTTTAGGTACAGGTACGATGTACATATTATTACAGTTACGCAGGGTAATTAATTGTACCAATTGTACCAACGTACCAATAATTAATCTACCAATCATAGTGCATAAAATTTTTACTAATATTGTTTTATTTTTTTAAATTGTCAAAAAAATTTTATTTAAAGAAAAATAGAAAATATAATTCCAACTCCAGCCTTGATAAAAAAGCGGAATTATTGAAGCTGTTGTTGACAATGAACTAATATTTCTTTGGATTTTCTAATCATGGATCCATGATCTTGCATAGCTACTGCTGATAAAATGGACGAAATTATTTCTGGGCTTACTCACCCTAAAATTTCACACAAAAATAAAAATTAAATAACATTAACTATCATATGAAAAATAAAATTATATAATAAAAACTCTTAAGTGAAAAATTAAAAAAATTTCTTTGACAATAAAAGACTTTTTGGCCACAAAAAAAAGAGAAATTTTATAAAAATAATTTTTATTATAAAAAAAAAAATTCATATTTAAGAAAAATGTATTATATTTATGGTCTTTATATTCACATAGACTGTTAATACTTAGATTGTGCATTTTTTTTTTTAGTTTAGTCATTTTTAGGACTAATTTTTTTCTGTCTTAAAAGGGCTAATTCCTTGTTTTTCATAGTTAAAAATAGTAATATTTTTTTTTCTTTCAATAAAATTATTTGAAAATATCTTATAATAAAATAAAAGTAAATCTAAATTTGTTTAATTTTGAATATAAGTATATTTTCTAAATAAGTATTAATTATTATTTGCATACTTAAATATCATTTATTTATTTTTTGAAAATTTATACTCAAATACTCAAGGGACTCTGAGACTTATTTATTAAAGAATAAATAGTTCTTACAAAAACACCGCTCCTATACTAAATGCAATGTAAAACTTGTCCTATGAGCGTTAAAGTATTTGTCTTTGCATGTTCCCAAAAGTGACATGCGTATTGATCATTACATGTTCTTAAAGATGACATGCGTATTGATCATTGCATATTCCCAAAGGTGACATGTGTATTAATCCTTGCATGTTCTCAAAGGTGATATGCGTATTTATCCTTGCATGTTCCCAAAGGTGACATGCATATTTATCATTGCATGTTCTAAAGGTGACATGCGTATTAATCCTTGCATGTTCCCAAAGGTGACATGCATATTAATCCTTGCATGTTCCCAAAGCTGACATACGTATTAATCCTTGCATGTTCCCAAAGGTGACATGTGTATTAATCCTTGCATATTCCCGAAGGTGACATGCGTATTTATCCTTACATGTTCCCAAAGATGATATGCATATTGACCATTGCATGTTCCCAAAGATGATATACGTATTTGTCCTTGCATGTCATATCATTTAACTATAATCTTGAAAATATTTCACATTTCACTGCTGCAGAATTTTGGAGTATGATGAAACAATTAGTTTTTGTTGTTGATAGTTTAATTATCACAAAATATACAACAAATTTAAATTCAAACCAAATAAAAAATCATAATAATAATCTTGTAAACTTGTATAGATTATGGAATAGAATGTATATTTTTAGCTGTAAGAAGGCTTTTTCAGATTCAAAACTCAATAATTTTCAGGTAAAATTTATAAAAAGTTTTAAAAAATTTGATTTAAATATTAATTTCATTTATTATTTTAGGAAATGATTACTGACTGGGTGAAAAAATTTATGGAATTATTTTCTCTATTTGCAAATACTGAAATGAAATTTCTGAAGTTTCATATATGGTGTTATCATATAATTAATACTGTGTGAGAATATGGCCCAATTAATGGTTCTACTACAGAGTCATATGAATCATTACATAAATTTTGTATTAAAATTCCATATAGAATGAGTAACTGCCGAAATGTAACATCACAAATTGTTAATATAGTAAATAATTTTGTAATGCAATAATTTTTAGGCGTAGTAATTACTATATTAGGTGCGATATGATAGCATTTTAAATTATTTTAAGAGAATAACATTATCAACTTTAACTAAAAAACGTCGTCAAAATTTAACATTAAGTGGTATTAAAAAAAGCTTTTTAATTTCTGATTTCAATAGATTTGTTGATGAGTATAAGGCTACACATCATTTAGCATTAAAAGATGAAAAGACTTTTGATGTATTAATTGAAGTTTTGAATCAATACTTTGACCTTATTGAAGGCATTAATGATGAAAATGTTAAAGCAACACTAATTAAATAGTATATTAATGCATCTATTGGAATTGATACAGTGCATGCTAAAAGTGAATATTATAATACCCCTGCTTTTAGTAATGTTGCAATTAATATGAATGAAGAAGAGGCTGAAGATTACTATACAGTTGATGGAATGTGTTTTGCTAAGGTAAATATTATTATAAATAATTTAAATCTAATTTTATTAATAAAACCAATTTATTAAAATTATTATATACAAATGAAAGCTTTTAATGTTATTTAGTTTGAAGATTCCTGGACATAAAGAAAGAAATTTGGCTTTAGTTAATTAGTATGACTTCAAGTACAATAATTCACCATGGTTATTCAAGTATGATTGTTTACATTTAAATAAATTCTGATATTTACTGTTATAACTTATAACTGTTGAATCTATTATTGAACCTGTTTATATTGTATCATGTTTTGAAAAAAATAATGAATATTTTGTAAATTTTTTTATTTTTTAGATAGTAGAAAGATTAAATAAATGTAATGTTTATTTGCTAATTAATAAAATATTAATTCTAACACTAATTAATATATTTAAAACTAAAATACTGGGTAAAAAACAATGTACAGAATAATGTTCAAATGATCAGTGCACAGTTTTAGCCAATGATCATCGCATAAAATATTCAGTGTATTGTTCAATATTGATTGATAATGATCAATGCAATGATCAATGTATTGAAATTTACAGTGCTTTTTCAATACATTGATTTATACTGATCTAACTTACCAATGTTTGAAACATTTTTTTGAGAAATTTTTTAATTGAAGAGTTCATTAGGATCTCAAAGAATGCTAAGATAACTTAGATTTTGTATAATAAAAATTTCAAAATAAAATATCTTGATCAATATTAAACATATAGATATTAAAATATTTATCTCAATAAGACAAATTTAACAAGTCTAAGTTTATTAAAATCCAATCAATAAATCTTGAGATAGCCAAATTTAAAGCCAAAAAGTTAATATAATTTTATATATTTAAAATCAAAATTAATTATAAGATTTATACAAAATCAGATCTAAGTTTTTTTAGTATTTTTTAGGGTTCTATTTTACATGATAATTTTAATTGAGTTATATAGCTAGAGTAATTGTTTTATACTTTTTTGTAATATTTTTTTTTATTATTAATTAAAAATAAAATAAAACTTTTGATATAATTAATGAATAAATATTATGTAATTGAGTTTAAATTATACATCTATTAGTATTAATATTATTGCATAAATTTATATTCTTTAATTATCTAATATATGTAAAAATTATAACTATTGGGTATATTTTGCACATGTATAGAACACTTATCAGTTATATATTGGCATCTGATAAGTATATAATATTTATCTGATATTTTACTATAATAATATATTGGGTATCCAGTAAATCTATGGTATATAACTGATATTTGACTACCTGATATGTATAAGATATGTACATGATATTTATAATATATGTCATTAATTTTTTACATTTCTGCTATATTTATCAGATACCTGATACGTTATATGTGTAATATTATTAAATATCATACATATATATCACATATATTGTACACTTATCAGATATTCAATATGCATCTAATAGCATCGATTTTGATCAGTAAAAATCACTTTTATGTTCAAGAAAAATTATTAAATAGGTCAAATTTTCATTCTCACTATGATAAAAGTAGTAAAGAATATTATCATATAAATTGGAGTGCTTTCTCAAATTATTAATTATTGGTAATAGATTGTTATAAAACTTATTAACTTATTGTTTATGATGAAAGATTTACATGACCTATGAGAGATGCTATTAATGCGTTTCTATATTACATTTTATTTCCATTCTGTTAAGCTATTGGATGCATCGAAATGTGATTCCTAATGTTTGTTGAAGGATTACCAAACTTCTTCCAAAACATCTGAAACCATTATGATAAATTTTCTAATATTTCTATTTATCTCTATATTATTCCATAAAAATAAGAATATGTAATACTACTTAAATCTTTATTATTAATTATTCTATTTTTATTAAATCTAGCTAATAATCCATTCATTTTGGCCATTAAGTCTACAGCATTATTTCTATTAACATCCAGAATAATCTTTAACTTTATAAATATTAAAATTTATTTCTTTAGAGTCAATTAAATTTTAAAGATTATATAATATTAAATTATTATTTTGTTTAAAAAATCTTCTGCTTGATCTTATTAATTAAGTATTTATATGTTGTATACTATCAATCACCAATTAACTATCTGCAAAAATATTAAGTATAATGTAAATGGGTGTTATCAAAATAGCAGTAAAAATTGCAACCAGTTCCAAATGAATTGAAGAGGAGTGGTATTTAACACCACATGTAAAACTAATAGACTATTGTTATACTATCCACCCTGCACCTAAAATAATATATCCTTCTTTGTTAATGTTATTTTTGTCTAAAAAGTCATCCATGTAAATGTTGAAGGATAATTAACAATTAACTACCATATTAGTTATTTAATTATCAATTTAATAGTATTATGCAAATATCTAGCTTATTAATTCAGTTAACAAATTAACTAAAGAATTAATCCAAATTTTCCTATATTTTAACTATTTAAATGCTAATTAAATTTTGAATTTTAATATTCAAGATATTCAAATATATTATATAATTCATAAATTTAGTTTAATCATTCACTTTAACATTTAAGCTGATAATCTATAAAAATTCTGTTTCTTTAGTACCCACAAGATAAAATATTATGCATTTATATACTGCATTTAAAAATGTTACTTTATTTTATTATGAGTCTTATTACAATTTTCTCAAATAAAATACTAATAAAATAGTTATTTTGCGCAAGATTTCCCTTTTTCCAATGTATGTAAAAAAGAAAATGTTAAAATGTACATGTTGAAAAAGAAGTATAATTATAAAATAGCTATATAATGAGTAAAAAAAAATTTTCTAATATACCATATATCCCGGGCCATAGTACAGTTCCCCTTCAGAAAATTTTCCTGAATTTTAAAATATCCAGATACTATAACTATGGTCTAAAAGTAATTTAAACTAAACAAAAATATAAAATTTATAATAAAGCCAAGTATTAATATTTAACAGTTAATAGAACCTTTTAAATTAAATAATTGTTTATTACTAAATTTATGTTCATTAACGTAACAGTAATAATTAAGAACTAGGTGTGGTGGCCGTAGTATTTGTATTCGTATTCGTATTTGTATTCGTATTTGTATTTGCATTAGTTGTATTTGTTGTATTTGTTGTATTGGTAGTGGAAAGGCGATCAATAACACCTTGAACTCCACCAACCGCATTACCAAGAGCATTTTTCAAGCGTCCTTCCTTTGTTGAAGGCTTGACAAAAAATAATTTGACGTGTGTACCATTAAACACACCAAGATAATTTGAAGAAGCTAAATAAATTTGCCCCCATAGTAGACTTGAAAACCAAACTACACTAGCTTCAGACCATTGGAATTTACGAATAAGGATAGGCTGTGGAGGTGGAAGAATTCCAACCATTGTTGCTTTTCGAAGGAATTCCAAAACAGGTTGATCTGAATTGATTGATTGCGATATACATATATCTTCAATTTTAGGAATAAGTTCTCCAAGCAATATTAGAATTGTTCCGAGAGGAAGATGTAAATGCCACGAAGATACCTTACCAAAATAAAAATTACGATTAACTATGTGGCTTGAAATTTAAATATATAATAAAAATAACAAACCCAATCTTCGGTCGGGACAAATCCAGATTTCCCAACCGCAAACGGAGTTATAACATTATTACTTTCATTACTTCGTCGACGACTTGCTACTGTAACGCCTTCAGGTAATTTGCCGCGGGCTTTTTCAGATAATGGTTCTGAATCTTGATCAGTTAGTTCTGTTTGACTATTCTGACTAACATTAGCATTTGAAGATACTTGAGCCAATTCGGGTTTATCATGTTCTTCATCTTTTTGAGTACTTAAATTACTTTCACTATCTGACATCAATGGTTGTGATTCTTCTTGTGAACTCTTAATTTCTGGTTGTTCTGATGCTTTTTCTGTAGTTACAATTCGAACTTGTTTTTTACGTTTCTCTTTCTTTTTTATTTCATCCAATCCTCTTTTAAGGGTGAATTCTGATAAATTTTCAAAGCATTTAGGACTCCTTAAAATAGCATAAATAAGATGTGGATTATCTATAATAAAATAATTAAGATAATTAATTAGGCTTGTATTTTAAATTACAAATGCTACTCCCCCCCAAAAAAAGATATAAGAACAAACCAGCAAATTGGTATTGAACAATGTTATTGAATGCTTCCAACATATGCTCAACCAATCGATGATTCCCTTCTTCAGCTAACAAAAATCCTGGTGAAGTAAATTGTGAAAAAAGATGGACTAATTTTGTAGATGAAACTACAGATAAATTCTTTAAATAAGGCGATACATTGGTAATAGTTAATATATATGCAGGATATAATGAATGCAACATTCCACGTGTAGTTGCTATAAGAGCATATATGGACTAAGAAAGTAATTAAATAAAAATTAGATTAAAAAATAAATCAAAATTTAGTATAATAAAATTAAGTTCTTACACTAATCATATAATCCGCGTAAGTTCCATGAAACGCGTGAATTCGAACATTACCAGGAAGAGAACCATGATTTTCAAACACTTTATTTAATTTCACACCAAAATCGCGGTCACCTGACAATGTCTGCAAAATAAATGCACACATGCGCACTAACCCTAGTTGTGCTAAATAATAGCAAAGTCGTTAATAGAGGAAAAATATTAAAAAATGCACCAAAGATATTGAACCAAACCTGAATCTTGTTTATTTTCAATCGAATAATATAATAAAATGATAAGCAAATCTAATACTTTATCGGTATCCAACAAATAATTACGAAATCTCTGCGAATGAGTCAAAAGATAAGCATGTCAAATTAGTATTATCATAAATAAATTAGTTCTGAAATCAAATAATATTTACCTTGTTAGTTTCCAAGAATTTCCAACAAAGCATCATCATTTCTTGATGACATTGAATTTGCTTTGTTGACCCTGGTAAATATGTATTACTTGCCTAAAATGCAAGTTATTAGTAAGTATAGTCAAATGTAAATAACTTGCAGAAATTGATCTCTGAAAATGTTAAGCAATAACGAGTGAATTTGAATCACTAATTATCTAGTAATCCTGCGTGTCTGAAGCATTATAATCATATTATATCCTAAAATTTTTAAAATCAGGTGATAAATAATTAAGATAATTTTTCCAGTTACCTGCATTGGATTACTCAAAATGCGGTATATGCCATCCATAAGAAATTGGAAGTCTTGAGGTCGATGCAATTTCGAAGTATAATAACGAAATGCATTGTCAATATGGGAAGGTAAATGTCCTTTTTGTGTACTTGGTGCTGATGAAGTAACTGTAGTAGCGGCATCTGTAGCAGGTGCGCTATCCTGTGGAGTGTTATCTACTCTGGTAAGTTCATTAGATGCCGAATTATTAATAGATGTTGGCGTTGTAGGACTTAAAGGAATAGATTCTTTTTCACTCCTGATGGTATCTACAGAACTCACTCGTTGCTGTCTGGTAAAATCATTTGTCGTGACACGATTTGAAGGAGAACGGTAATCCAACAAAACCAACAACACTTGTAGACACAATGTCACAAGTAATTCTCGTGAATCCGCAAAAACAACATGATTATATGGCACACCCCATCCCGCCGGATTATATTTTACAGCAGTATTAAGTAAACTACAGAGCAATGCAAGAACCACTTTGCGTTCAGTTTTAAGAACCAAATGTTTAATCCACTTATTTTCTTTCCCCATATATGTCGCTAAATTAATCAAACAAGCATTAAATTGATTCGCTGAAACTTTACGCAAATTAATGTTAAAAATAAATTTTTAACCAATACCTCCTGACATATACATTGATTTTGAAATAAATGCAAGCAGCAATCTTAAAGTTTCCGTTTTGTTGGAATCATTTTCCTTCGATGAACCAATGGGTAAAGTAGAACCTACACCAGTCTCCCTTTATAAAAATTAAAAAATATATTTACTTTTGAGCCGATTCTTAAGAGATATCAGAGAAAATTTTTTTTTTTACCAATTGACGTATATAATACGGCTACTATCGTTTGCTAAATTTGCTGGTAATGTGAATCCTGCCAAAAAAAGTAAATCAATGATTGTCGATAGCAGGCGTTCACCTAAAGGAGGGATTGTTTCAATTCGTTCAATATCGCTCGTATTTTGAGTTTGCGATTCCTATACGTATTAAATAAAATAAAATTGAGGGTCAACAAAACTAATAATAATTCCAAATCCGAAGACATAGCATAAAAATATTATTGATTGATCCAGTAATATGTATTTTCCATAAATTATTCTAATACTCAAAAAAAACCTAAGCAATTCTGACCTCCATTTTCTTTGTGCTTCATAAGATACTTGAATATTCATTAAATGTCAAAATTTTCACTATATAGTATCTATTCAACGTCACTCTATTAATCTTTATTTAACTTGTATATATTTGGATAAACTCGAAAAATAAAGTCGACAGTCAATAATACTTAGAATATTATATATATGACATAT
The DNA here is from genome assembly GCA_021464525.1 of Rhizophagus sp. LPA8_4_AMF. NCBI lineage: Eukaryota > Fungi > Glomeromycota > Glomeromycetes > Glomerales > Glomeraceae > Rhizophagus > Rhizophagus sp. LPA8_4_AMF. The sequence continues at coordinate 1,158 of JADRCO010000016.1, read as the reverse complement.
ACCTGGCCTGATTCTTTTGTCAGATTCTCATTAGCTGCTTCATTTTGTTCTTGTAAAGAGTTCTGGGATTCTCCCCCTGTTTCAGTCTTATGATTTTTCTTGAGTTTTCTAGTTTGAGGTGTCCAAAAAAATTTTTCCTCCCAATCAGCCATTTCTTCAGATTCAAATATAAATGGTATTAACCGAGTAAGTATTCTTATACAATTCAAAAGTTGTAAAGTGGAATTTTGTGATGGAAAGTCTGGTGCCTCTATAGTTCGGAATAGATGGTCAATGACCTGAATTTCCAGTAATTGTTAAGTTATTAATTTAGATGCAGATCAACCTATTATTACTATAACGGACCTTATGTATCAGTGTTTCTAAATTCTCTTTAGCTTGATCTCTCACGCGTCGAATATCCTGTGCACCTACAAGAGAGAAAACATCTTCTGCTGATTCAGGAAGAAGCCAAAACTATATTCAAAAAATAATTTTTTAAATAAACTTAAGGCTAAACCGTAAATAAGTATTTTACAAAATATATTACTTGCGACCAGTACTCGTCAGAGGCTCGAATATTCTGAACCATAATAAAATACAGGTTAAAAATTTGAAAAAAAGTGAAGTACAAAGTCTTTCAGATGTACCTACCCTTTCTTCAAATAACCTAAATACACCTTTACGAAAGGTGAGTTTGCTTTCAGTTGCTCCCATTAATTATAGCTTTTTTTTACACAAGTAGGATGAAATAGGATAAATTAGCTCATTAAATTGTGGAGCGGAAATTCTTATTCAAAGACACGTTAATATTTACATAATAATCGGTATCCGTTCACAAAATTTTACAACGCCACAAAATTTTTGCTTCAATTGGTGGATATCCACTTTTGGTCATTTGATAGTTATAACCCAATCCACAATGGTCAATAACATTTGACTCACTTGATGATCGGAATGTCAATCATTTTGGCCAAAATTAACGTTAATTTTGGCCAAAATGATCGACATTCCGATCATCAAGTGAGTCAAATCAGGACCCCGGAAACTTATATTAGATGTTCCCGGCAAAATTAGGCCAATTTTATCATTTTTTTACTCACAAGCTGATTGGCTAAAAATGAAGATCATTACTATATAAGGTAATCAAATCACATGACTCTGCATGATTTTTGTGTG